>JASMMZ010000013.1:346654-532683 GCA_038502455.1 Anisogramma anomala | reverse complement strand
CCATCCCGCGAGCCTTACTGCCCGCAGCCAGTGAAAAGAAAAAAAAAAAAGGCCAAGCTCGCAAGGGCCCAGACAGAAGAAGCCACGGGGGAACGGTCCGTCGACTGACAAGAGATCAAGCCGCTGCACGTGCGCCCCCGTGAGGCCGCCGACCACCGCGCCGACGACGCGGTGGCCCGGGTCCGCGACCACCATGCCCGGGTAGTCGGCGCGGCGCACCCGGCGCCGGCAGTAGCCATGCAGCACGGCCGGGGCGAAGGCGTGGCGGTCCCGGACGCCCTGCGGGGGGTCTGGGTCGCCGTAGCAGACGGAGTAGAAGACCTGGGGCGCCAGCTGGGGGCGTGGGGGCGGTGTTGTCAGCGCGGGCGCGCCCTCGGGCGGTGGCCGGGGACAAGGCGGTGTGTGCCGATCTGTTGATTTACCAGAGTGCCTAGGGCGGGATCGCATCAGCGTGTGGATCGCGTCATGCTGCGAAGGGGGGTTGCAGTACCGTAGAAGAAGGCTGTGCGAGTCTCCTGAGCCTCAGCCTCTGCTGTAACGCCGCTCATGTCGGCGACGGGCTTTTCGGCGGCCATGGGTGAAGACGCGCGAGGTGGACTGGCTGACTAGGTCGGCACAAGCAGGGCTGAATCGGAAAACTGGGGAGATCTAGAACAGGCTGTCAATAAGAGGCCTTGTTTCCATGCAGAAAGAATAGAATGAGATGATCAAAAAGCTGCTGTTAACAATTCAGTTTTGGTAGTCAGAGATGCGTGATTGTGATTGGACGCGCCGTCATCGTCATCGGCATTAGCTCGTTCCCAACCGCACCCGCCGGCCAACGAGTCCCAATAGTCTACTATGGTGGGAGGGGTAAATGATAGCATCTTGGTCAGGTATTAGGTCCGTGCGCCAAACTCGCCAAGAATGCTAGCCTCAACCAAAATATGTAGTCGTTGCAACGATAGTCGATTCAAATCACTATGGTCGAAGTAACTGGTGGGATTGCATTGATAAAAGTTGGGTGTAAGTTCTACATTGGGCAGGTCGTTAGCCGACCTGCGCCCTAACTTATTTTTATGGACCAAAACTTAGTGCGTACCTTGCGTTCAATAGGCACACTGTTGGGACAGCAGTCAATCGCTGTGTGGTGCAAATCCCAAACACGGTATCCAATTCAGTACAGGGCACGAGCCATGCCGTTGCCCATACAAACTAGTGTGCAAACCGGCTAGAAAACAACTTACCACCACCTTCAATGCAATACCAATTACTTTGAGCACGATTCGAATCGACTACGTTGTAACGATGAAGGCCTACTAACACTGATTAATGCTTATTAAATTAAATATAGATAAGCTGAGTAGAAGAAAAAGCTACTTTCCGATTATACTTTGCATTTGCGTAAGGTAAAGGAAATATTTTGCGAATTGCCCTGATAAACCTGCATCAGTTTTTTCGGTAGCAAGTAGGAAAAGCTTTGGAATTGCGTTAGTTTTCGAACTTATATAAATATTGAACTTAATTATGACAGTTAATTAAGTCGCAACTTTAATTCCTTATCAGTTTTTCAATTTATCAAAGAACCCCAGCTTCTTTTTTTTCTCATCGACACATAACTTGAACTTGTCAGGTGAATTTTCACGTAGCCCTCTATGCGTATAGTAAACTTATTGCTGTTTACAAACTGCTCCAGAGCCTTATTTAGCATCGATTTCATTATAGCATTAGCCGAATTGTTTTTATTGTTAATATACCTGAATTCCTCGATTTCCCTGTTTTTGTAGGCTTCAAAGATAGTTATTGCATTAATTATGAGGCGTTCTCCGCTGGTTATTCCTAGTTTTGAGAATTATTCTAATAGGTTCCTCGATTCTGCATAGAATATCACCGGGATAAGTGGAATTTTAAGCTGACTAATGACCATGTTCAGGGTTTCCCACATCGTTATACCTATATTGAAGCCGCCTATGATTTTGTAGACCTCTGAAGTCAGCACGTTTCGTATAATATGCTTGCATTTAACAGAAGTCTAATATATTAAGTTTTCTGTAATTTTGAATAATATTTTTGTAATTCATCTATATTAAAAATCGTTATGTAGAATCCGATTTATGTTGATAAGTCCGTATTATTTGTAAAGGAGTCGTTTGTGAAGATTATTAATTTAGCTTTCGATAGATTAATCGGTATCATATTGATTCCCCGGTCGAAGTATTTTATTTGCCTTTTTAACCTGTTGTTTAGTCGATTGTGTTCTTTATTTGTTAGGGTTTAAACTTGTGCCATAATCGAAAGATCGTAAGAAGCTTTCGGTTGGGATATAGTAGCGATGTAATTGTAACGAGCGCGTTGTTACAAATATCTTTGAGCTTTGAAAATGTTAGTTTCTTTAATCTTAACTATATTATGATTTTGAATTTTTTATGGAAGTTAAGATAGATACCAGTATCGTTAATATTATATTTTTAAATTAACGATCCGTTGAAATCTAAATGTTTGTTTTTCGTTAGGTTTGTAACAAGCTTGCAATTCTAGAACTTTGAGTTTTTCATTTCTTTTTGTTACTATTTTATAAATTTAGTAGTTTCTACGAAGAGGGTATCGTTAGTTTGTATGGTGGCTTGACTTATTGTATAATCGTTTCTAAAAGGTATTTTTACGGAGGTTTTGTAGTCATTTTAATAGGATGATGTTTTATAGATTAAGTGTTGATTTCATATACGTTTAGGTGATATTACAGTTATTAAGAGTGAACTTTCTTTTAGTTTTAGCTAGTAAACTTGTTATTAATGCGACTATTACGTGTTGGTTAATCTTTTCAATCGTTAGTGATTATATAAATATTTAATTTTCGTTTTCATTCTCGTATTTTCTAGCGATTGGGCGTGATTTTTCGTATGCCCTCCCTATGGTTTTGCCTTGTATTTTGGGCACAATTTTCGACTGAAAGATCGTGATATTTGGGTTTTTGAGGTTGGAGTCGCGTTTAGGTACAAATTACATGAATTTTCGAGTGAGGAGTTTGTTAAACTGAACCGTATCGCTTTTTTCAAAAAGCCTGTCTAAAGTTTTGATGGTTTTGTTTTTACGGAGTTTGATAACCAAGTTTTGATTATCCTTTTTTTTTACTTAAGTAATATTGTTAATCCGTTCCAGTATGTATTTTTCATCTTTATTATTCCTTGTTTTTCGTGATCGGTTACGTTCATGTTGTTTTATCGGCTTGTTGATTACAAGAGGGGGAGGATTGTATTAGTTAATTTTTTTTGGCTTAAGGATTTTTATTATTATCGTTATAGTTACAGTTAGAAACCTCAATGTATGGTTTTAATCAAGGTATTAGAATCATTAAAATACCGTTAGTAATTTTAATGATTACTTTAGTGTTAGTAATATTTCAGATTTTAAATGAGCTATTTCATTTATCCAGTTCTTGTTATGTTAGGACTTTGTTTTGTAATATTAAAAATAGTACGTCTATTATTGTAGGGTTGTTTTTGATGTTTAGAGTATTATTCATTTGATATTGTACCAATTTTTCCTTTATATGTTTTTAGGATTTTACTATACATTATAATACATCTTTGGGTATTTGCTAATAGTGGAGATTTATTCAATAAAATAGAATATATTTTCAAGATTATTAATTTTAATACTAAGTCTTTATGGTTCACAATATTGTTGAGTCCCTTTAGCGCTATTTGTAGGCTTGTCCTTCAATTTTTAAAACTTCTAATTTTTATTGCAATGATATTATACGTTTTTCTAAGTAGTATATATGCTTTTCCCACCTTTTTAATTCAGTAATGCACCTTAAGAGGTACTTTTTATATTGAATCCCCAATATTTTGGTATTCTTTTCAAACTCCATCTCCGTAAAGTTGGTATTAGTATCGTAGATGATGACATTTGGTGTAATTCAGTACGCGTTAATCTATAACATCCTTAACTTTTTCCTCGTTTCTTTTGCCAATAGAGACTTGAGTAACTTAGTGTTGTGGAAAAAGTTCGCAGAGTTTATAACATGAAGAACAGGTTTTTTGTTTAAGTAAAACACATTTATGAAGATCTTGTAACTGAAATGCTTGTCGTTTTTACTATAAATTTGAATTTTAGGGGTTTTGGATATAATGTTGGTAATGATAATATTACGTTTTATAGCCTTCAGAGAAAAGTATGAAATATCTTCATATCTTGTATATTTGAGGACTTTATCCAGCTTTTTACATCTGGGTAATTAAAATGCCGGTGTAATTAACATATCTCCAATTCCGGAAAATTTAATACTATTAACTCTGAATTTTAAAAATGAAAACAAAAGTTCCCCTACTTGGAGGCGAAGAGGAATTTCCGTCCGTTTTTAACCATTTCGTCAGTATTTACGTCAACGTTAACACTAAAAATCTTTATATTTTCCAAGTAAAGAAGAAAAAGAATGGGGGACTTGAGAATATTCAATGTAATCGGCCTAAAAATTATTTATATTGTCGTCGATCCTAATTACATTAGTTTTTCGCTTAGACCAAATCTAACTTCAGCTTTGCCAGTATTTTAACGATTGATCTCTGTAGTAGTATTTTCTTTGTAATCTCAGGTATTACAAGTAACCTTCTATTAGGTACCTTAATACCCCTGTATATAGTATAGAGCCTTGAAATATATGGTTCGCGTAACGATTTCGAAGGTTAGTGGTATATAAGGGGTTATATATTTATTCAAGGTAAATGTAAGGGTTTTCGCCCCTTAAGAGATACAAAAAGATGTGGTTGACTTATTACTGTGTCGCTTTAAGAGTAGTAATTTTATATAACGTGACTTGATTTGGCGTATAGTTATCATTAATAGCCTTTTCATCTTTGTATTTTACAATGTAATCCAAAGAGTCTTGCCTCAAAACAATAGGGTATTAGGTGTAATAGATAACGTATTATTAGTAGTGCTTAGTTGTACGGTAGCAAGTTAACCAATAACCAGATTTTTTACAAATTCAACACCTTGTACTATCATTACGAAGATTGGTTTTACAATTAATAAATCTGGTACAGTTTTACCCTCGTTATTGAAGTTACTATAGTTATAGCTTTGAGTCAAATCTCAAGTGTTAGAGTCTTTCGTACTTACAGTTCATATGATATGAGTTTATATGGTTTTCTTTATCCTACTTACAGAAGTTATCAATTTAGAGGTATATATCAATTAAGTTTCGCATGCGAGTTATTATAATTGCAAAGAAGGAATATCACTGGCTAAAAAAGCCTTGACAAATGATATTTGAGTATCATAGGGCGTGATTAAACTCGCTAACACTAGTGATAGCTACCTGTACATTCTTGCAAAGTATAGTTTCGCCAGTATAATCTTTCCCTATTACTTGTTGGAACAATCTTATTTTTAAGCATTCAGTTGAGTACATCTATTAGTATTTTCTCCTTTCTTTTCTTGTCTACTATTCTTAGTTACTATATCATAGACTAATTTATATAATATTACACAGGGTGGATATCGTATTCGAAGTAGCTGTTCATACTATCATAAATCTTACGGAAAATCCTTGCATTTATCAACAAATTAGGTAATGATTCTTGGTGTAAATTGTAAAGATTTCAGGGAATAGTAGATGAAAACCTAAAGAAGGAACCTCCATTTACTTTGAAATGTTGAAGAAGGGTATCATGCTAAGAGATTTGACAATTTTAAGGGAAGTTCTGATGGATATGAGTCACTTAATGACTTTTTTTGATTAACCGATATATAAGATCTATTTCAATTTTTAACCGCGTCAGAAGTCGTTGCTTTGCGCGTTCTACCGCTATCGAGTGCATACTCCCCGCTGTCATGCATTTTTATTAAACTGTTAAAAAGATTAACAGGTTTGTTATCGTCAGCGTATGAAGAATTTGTGTTAGCGGTATTAAAAGTTTGATTTAATTGGGGATTGAGGGGTGATCCTCTAAAACGTATATAGAAGTGCTAGTAGTTTTTAACGACTTTTCCCTTTATTTTCGGGTCTTAAGGTCGAGGATTTTGAAGATGAGGATCTTAAAGGCGAGGATTCTAAGAACAATCCTCAAGTTGGGTTAATTCGTAAAAAGCCTTCGCTAAAGAGATCAAGGTTTTTTCTAGAACGTAAATCCCTTGGCGGCCGAGCTTAATCTTCAGTTTTAACTTGAATTCTTTTTAAATGGTTTTCTTCATATTAATGGTTAAATCGTTATAAAACTCATAGAAATTTTGCATAACATAAGCATTACAATCGAAGTTTTTACCACCGTCCTCATTGAGGATATAGTAGATAACGAAATTGTTCATGTTCTTTTTAGTTAAGGTTTAATCAATTTCTCTTCACCAAAGTTCTCTTTCATAGTACGTGGAATAAATGGATCCAAAGGCTTTAATTTATCCCATGTATTTTTAGCTTGGTGTTATCTTAACGTTTTAGCTCGAAAGTTAACGTTAATTTAAGTATGATTTAATAATTTAAGTATGAAAAATTTGGCGATTTGGAAACGTGCGGACTTGGTGTTTCGGGTAAAAGAACATCGTGATTTGGCATAAAGTTATGCAACGTGGCTTTTTTGGAGCAACATAGCGATTTTTAGTATTTTTGTTTGGGGTAACGATCTTAACGTGTTTTCTAACGTATCCGATCAATGATTTTGTGACGTATGGGGGAAATAGAGTATTGTAGAGGATAAACTGGGTGTAGATGACAACGTTTGGTGTAGAAAATATGGTTGAAAAGTTCTTTGTTGTTGTTATTAGTGGTTAAAAGTTGTAAGCCGTGGGACTTAGTCGTTTTTTCAGGAGTAATATCCGCAATATTAGTACTAACTTGACTATTTGACGATTTCTAACTTGAAGATCTTTAAAACTTTTGGGTGGTTAATCTAAAAGCTTCCAAAATATTTCAAGAAGTATTTATTGATGTTTTTCAATTGCGATATCGTTACTAACTTCGGACTTCCTTTATGGACTAATATAATCCAAATGTTTTCCTTTTTTAATATTGTTGTGGACTGACGCAATAGTAAAAGCTTTTCACAAAAATCTTTCCTCTACCTTAATCTTACTCAAGGTGTAACCGAAAAGTAGCCTTTCATTTTACCTAGCCAATATGTGCTTAACCTAATAAGCACTTATTAGTGTTAATAAACCTTGATTGATAGGCCTTTAAACGTTGCAAAGTTGTTAATTCGAATCGTAGTCTAAGTAACACTAGTATTATGTACTTAAGTGGTGGATGCATTGCTCTAGGTTTGGTAGACCGCTAGCCGGTTTGCATATTAATTTTTATGGGCTAATTGCTTGTTTCGTGCGTTAGTCTTGATTGTGCATATATTTTACTTAATTTTACAGTTAGTACAATCAACTAATAAAATAATATACCCGGCTTGTATTAAGTACAGTCAATTTACTTGACAGTAAAGTTGACTGACTGCATTGCAATTACTTCTGTTCCAACAACAATATTATTAACATTAATAGCCTAATATTAATACTACTTTTTTTTGGTACGCATGTATATATAAAGAATAGATCCCGTTTATAATCAAACACCTGAAAGAGATCAGCGGAATATAAAAAAAATACTGAGCAAATTTAGGAATAGTTTCAAAAAACAGTTAGTTTAATAATTCTTTTAATATGAAGAACAAACCTTCAACAATAGTAGTACTGTTTTTAACGATATAAAGTGAAGTTTTTATTTGGATAAAACCGGGAAAATGTAATACTTTTCATTAGATTTTAAGTATAGTAAACATAAAAGTAATAGTTAAAACAGTTGAAAAAAATTTAATTTTATTATATCATAGATTGAAACTTCAAAAAATTCAAATAAGATTAATATCATGAAACTCGAAACTTGATGTCAAGAAAATAAACTAATTAACTAGCCTATACTAATAGTTAATGAGTTAATGAAGCGGCAACATCATCAAAGACCGTCCAATAAGAGAATACACATTTAAAATAATAATAACAACGAAGATAACAAGTTTGGAAAAATATAAACTTCGATTCGTATATCGTAAAAGGAAAGTTTTAATATACAATTAACTGTTAAGTTACATTTTGAAGATATTATGAATAAGTAGATTGACTTATTGAATAAAAGTAACCTTGTAGTTATTAAAGGCATTTGAACTCGCGACGTGGTTGATTTGATTTACTAATATACTTTGAAAGATAAAACGTAACGATTTGGAAACGGAGAATAAATCACAACGTTAAAGGTAAGAATACAAATTTGACGTTGGTAAAATCAACATTTATCTCCTAAGAATGCAGTAATTGTTGAACAGCAGTTAATTACAGTACATTCAAGTTAATTATACTGATAGTAAGTTGATTTTCCGAACTATAAGTTGACTGTATTATTTTTGAGATTAGCTTAATTAAGTACGAGTAAAGTAAAGTAGGTTCCTAATTCGTACTAAGGCATGGGCCAAGCAATTAGGCATACAAATTAGTATTGAGACCAGCTAGCGGTTTGCTAAACTTAGAAGTAACACATGACTACTTTCAATGAAATAGATAAGTTACTTGGACCAAAGATTCAAATCGACTATATTGAAACTATAAAGACTTACCAACGCTGATAAATACTTATTAGGTTAACTATAGATAAGCTAGGTAAAAGAAGAAACTACTTTCTGGTTACTCTTTACAATTATGCAAGGTAGATGGAAGAATTCTACAAAGGGTACTTGTGATGTTTTTGATTTTTACAGGTAGAAAAAGGTATACGTTTAAATATACTATTTTTTATAGGCACTGAAAAGCTACGACGTTATCTCAAATTAATTGAAAACACCAAAAAGATTTCAAGAAACTAGCTTTGAAATAAAAGATTTAAAATTAACTATTGAAACTTTGAAGATAGTCAAGTTACTAAATTTGGCAAACTCTAAAGTCGATACTACTACTAGTATTATTACTACAAATCGCAAATCGCAAAACGACTAAATCTTACGACCACTTTACCAAAAAACAACAAATTTACCAGAAAAAAACTTTCAACCTATCCTCTAACATCAAAAATTTCCCTTACACTACTTTATTTTTTCCCTCCACTTTTTAATTTTCTTCAGAATAGCTACCGATAACGTCGGAATTAACACCTTTACCGATTCTACAGGGAAAAAAATCAGTCAAAAGTCTTCGACATATACACGTTAAACACTTCAATAACAACCCATTATTGATAAAAGTTGAAGAAGACTTTACTCCCAAATATATAACAAACAACGTTGGATACTTCATCCTCAAAATTAATTACGACTACGAGGACTTTAGTATTGAAACCATTTGCTATTTCACTGAATTATTCAAAAAATAGAGCCTAAACAAGTAAAAAAAGACGGAAAAATCAGTCAAGGTTAAATTAAAGGCCGACCTACGTAAAGAAAGAATCTTACTACCATTAAGAATTGAGAAAACAGGTAATACTAGTAAATACTCATATATATAGCTAAAACTAGCTATCATCTCCATCTAGATCCTCCTATATCTTTGAGAATACTATTTTCTAGGGGTAGATTTAAGCCATAGTACCCCTACAAGTGTTCTAACTATTTCTCCAGTAGAAATCCTCTTCTCTAGAGTATTAATCTTCTCTAGTACTAATTAGGTCCAAATACAGACATTTCTTGTTGTATTTCAACAGAAAATACATGCGGAAATGAACCTAGGAAACGGTAAAAAGGTTTGTTTATTTGTTATCAAGTTTACAAATTGAAAGATTAATTTCATATTTTTGATGTTAATATATATATAGTTGTCAATATTGTGAAGTGAAACATTAGATTTACGGGTATTAGGATTAATTTGGTAACTTTATGTAGATTATTTCACAACTATTTTATATTATATAAGTATGAGTAGTTTTTTGGTAAAGTTAATAGTATCAGAGAATTCTGATTTGCGCTGTGACATTAGTTTGGAATGTATCAGTTAGGAGGGTTCTATATTAAATCGAGAGTTAAAGTTGTAATTCGCGAAAAATAAGGATACATAGGTGGTTATCGAGATAGAATAATTGAAGTTAAATTTCGTAAAAGATAGTCATTTGATTTCATCGTTTCAAATTTAATCAACTAAATTATATAAATATTGTTATACTCTACATTTAAATTGTTTAATTTGGCCATCGTTTTTGTGATGATATATAAAGGAGTGTTTGAACGTTATCTTTAAGCGTTTGAATGAATGTTTTCAGAATTTAGATAAGAAACGAATTGTCCTATTAAAAATCAAGATATGAAGATATCAGTGGAGCTAGGAAACCATAAAAAAAAGACGATGGTTAGCTTCTCCACAAAAAAAACCCGTCATAGGGATAAAGTAAGTTATTTTAATAAAATAGTACATTACGCGAACAATATATAATTTAGATTGTTTTAATACACATATGACGGTAGAAGCCTATAAGAATTTATAAACATATCACATGAAGTGTGAAAAATATTAGAAAATAGTTGAAGGAAATTACGGGGGTCTGAATAACATGTTTTTCCATAATAGTAAAACTGGTAAGATTATGCACAAGTCACAAAGTCTTAAATAAGATACAGCTATCAGTAGTTATGTTAAACTATGTTAATAGTTTTAATACGGTGAAGGCAGTCAATCATAATCGTATTATGACTACAATATAGGATTTGGATATATAATACATTGTTGACAGGTAAAATGTTTTTGTGAAAATAGTAAATTCAACTGATCAATAAATAGAAATTCTTGTATACAATGTAAAATAATTTTTAATCGTTAGTGTTTGTTTTTAAGCGGTGGTTTAAGTTTAACTCTTTAATATTAAATAAATCAAGTCGATAATTCATTAGGTTGTATTAAATATGTTTTCTATAGATTATAACCGTGCTGGAAGGATTTTTATGAAAGTTAAATAGAGATTAGCGGACATGTAATCGTTTAGAAACTTCCGGTGTCAAACCATATGTTAACGAGACTTGACTTGATTGTTATTGAAATTTCACTTTTCAGAACAATCTCTAGATGGTCAATTAAAATCTTCTAGACGAACAGCTATTTATATGTGATAGTATACAATTTTAACATAAAAATTAAAGAGTAACTTTAATTAGCGGATTTTAAATTTCGTAAGGGATTTAATTCTGCTAACAATGTTGAACAGTGTAACAGAATCTTACAAATTCTGTTATTACATTTCGAGGAATTCAATGATAGTTCATAATAAATTATTACAACTATTTTAATTGTATTAATTAAACAGGTATTTGACCATAAATTATATACCTCAACTTGATATTCATCCTTGCAGGATACAGTTGAACCTATATATACAAAAGATAACATTAAACTTCACTAATTTAACTATTAGTTTTGGGTTTGTGATATTTCAGATACTATAGATTTTATTATATCAATGGAATTCCTTTTGAATGAAAACTTCTCCTTATAATAATAAATGTAACACTTCTGTTGTTATTAGTTTCTTTCTGATAATGAGGACATGTTTAATCTAGCGTTTTGATTCTTTCTTTGTCAACGCCTGCAAGGCTTTATTGTGTATTATTGCCTTTTTGAAGATATTTAATAACGAAGGTAATTTATTTTGTAAATATTGATATACGCTAAAGATCATCATTATTGGTATTATGCTGTTATGATTCAAAATATTGTTTCAGCTCTTCATTGTAATCTATAGTATTTCCATTAAGTTTAAGAATCTGTTAATATTTTAACTTCACAATATAGTACGTTTTACGAAAAAGCGTGTATGTTTTTTTAGCTCTATTAATATCTTAGTAAGCTTTAATGAGTACTTTTTTTTTGCTTAATCTATATAGACTTAGTATTAGCTCATAAATTCACCGTTGAAGAGTTGATGTTAGCATTGTGAACTAGTGCATCTGAAGATCTCAAATAACTATTAATCCAAAACATATGAAACGCTTTCTATTTTTTTTGCCATAATAGGTTTAAGGAATTTGATGTTTTAAATCTTTGTTATCGAGTTGACTACGTAAAATATAAGATTACCATTTAAGTCAAATACGTCGACGAAAACTTTAGAAATAAATTTTGGGGGTTTTTACATGAACTTGAACTTAAGGGGCGTTTTTCAATACGTTTAGCAGTGGTAATAGGGTTATTGAATCCTTTTGAGTGCGAGTAAGCTTATATTTTCCTAACTAGTTGACTTAGGGACTTTTTATAGCGTATTCATCACGGGGTAATTGAATTTTCGGTGTAATTAACAATGCCCTTACTTCATCAATTTCGATACTGTTACTTTTGATCTTTAAATTTAAAACTATAAATATTCTTGTTTCAAACTAAGGAGAAACTTTTAGCTGTCACTTTGAGCTAATCATTCGGTTTGAATATTAACGTTAACACCATATTTTTGCTTTATTTTCCAGGCAAAATATGAACTGAGTAAGGGATTTGAAGATTTGTAGAATAATAAGTTTAACGATTGTAGTTATAGTAGTTGTTATAAATGGGGAAAGTTTCTTTTTACAACCAAATTTAAAATTGGCTTTACCAGTATCCATTTACTCAAATTTCGTAATAATCATAGTATCATTTCATAATACTAAGTATTACAAATAACCTCTGATTAAGTATTGAATTACTTCGATATTCTATATAATAACTTGAAAGATTTATTCAACGTAACAATCGCAAATGGTTAATAGATACGTAAATCTGTCGTTGTTGTCTTTATAATCATAATATGGGAATTTACCTGTTGGACTATATAAAAATGCAATCAGCTAGTTAATGAGGGTTTTTAAGGCTATGAAAAGTATCTTCGTACCAATCCATAGTCTTGGGCGTTTCTTTTTCGTTTTCTTCTTCCATTCCTTTAACGTCTATAATGAGTTTAATATATTTCTAACTCAAGTAAAAGGGGTATTAAATATATTATATTATATGTTTCGATGGTCATTCAATTTTTGTGCTCCATTTTGACTAGGGGCTTTATTAACCGTGAATTAAGTATCCTTAATCGTCGTTTTAATGAGGAAAATGATGCGGCTAACTTAAACTTAACTCCAATCTAAAGCAACATTTTCACGCGCGTGACAACCTAGGCTTTAAATTAAATGATTTTGGTTTCAAAAAACGGTTTGGTTTTGTTATACTTACAATTGATACGATAGATAAGCGCAGGATTTTTATTCTAGTCTGAATTGACGATGTTGTAAAATTAAGGAAATATACCAGTTGAGTATAGTATCCATGCTATTGCATTTGTAAAAAAAAAAAAAGCAATTGGCTTAATGCGCCCTTAGACGTAGTTTAAAAGCATTATATGATGTATTCTAACTTCTTATACCCTGTGATAACTTGATAAACTTATTGTTATAATGTATTTTCTATATATTTAATATTCCTCAAAACCTGCTAGTAAAGCATTGGTCCATCCAAAATCTAATGAAAGAGGTGTACGCTCGTTTTCAGCTCTTTCTTGTGTATCAATATATATGATTATTTAAAGATATTTTAGTTCATATAATTTTGTATAAGGTTGACATCATATTCGAAATAATCTTTGAAAACGTCATAGATATCGCAAAATGACACGCAATTCATTAGGTAATATAGGTAATAGTTCATAGCTTAACCGGTCTAAATATTAGAAGTTAAAGAGTGTAAATTTAGCAGTTTCATCCTCATTGAACAGAAAATGTTGAAAAATAGTTACAATTTAATGTCCTAAAAAGTATATGAATTATTGTTAGACTTTTCTTTGTTGTCCCAAATCTTTACAGAAAACGTAATCGTTACGTAATTCGTATCCACCTTAACCACATTTTGAAAGAGAAAAGTTCTGTACTAACTGTACGGCTTATCTATATTTCTGGATCGGAAGTGTTGGTAGGAAAGGTAGTTAATTTTGGCGGAGTTTTAGGTGGAAATGTTAATGATTGTATCAACCGTATGTTTGAGCGTGAATTTTCTCCTTTCCTGTTAGAACTATTATGACTATTACTAGCGACTCAATTGTAATTGAATATGTTAAGGAGCTGGATGACGATTTTCATAGGTTTGGTGAAGTTTTTATTAGTAGAAGGAACCTTTTTTAAAAAAAAAACATTTACTATCGCCGGACAGTGCCCACTATATATCTAGTATAGTTTGACCTTCGCTAATGTGAAATAAATTCATATACCAACAGCAAAGCTCGAAAATCAAGTATTTCTGCCCACAACAACCACCCTATTCGAAAATTCCTGTTGCTTCCAAACTATACCGTACAATCTGTTGAATAAACCATTAAAAGATGTATCCTTAATTAAACAAATACATAAGGTTAAAAGCTCAATCCTATATACTTGTGGCTAATTTTCGGACAATATGTTGTACATATATGTTAAATATCGTTAGGGTTTTATAATCAACCGAATTAGTCTTTACTATGTGGTACAAACTTATAGGAGATATAAATATGGACGATGTTTGTATAAGTTTGTCCACGTGTCACGCAAAAGAGGGTACACACCATTAGGTGTTTCGGAATTTTTTTTTAACCGAATATACTTTTAAATAAATACCCAATGTTACAACCTTCAATTAAGGACTGGAAAGGCCCAAAACAAAGAGGAAACCTCTCATAAATCGAAAATTAAGTTAGCTTTCCAATTAAGGCCTTAAGGTAATCTTACATCTTAAATACCCGTAACATTATATGGGGGTGAAAGCTATAACTTTAGCCGGGCCGTATTAAACGACTATTTTGATATCCTCTCGATTCCTACTTGTATCAAGGATCCAACGGCGGTTCTAAAAGAGTGAAGTTCCTGTGAAACACATATATCTTGGTTAAAAGCCCMAATTGGTAGGGAAACTATTCTTTACAACTTGATAAAAGACGTATTTTACAAATCAATAGAAAAATCATAACCTGAGCCACCTTTTTGCCACGGACTGTAAGTTCAAAAAGTGCAAATAAATCGTAAAATAAGTATATACTAATAAGCGGATAGTGTACCGGAAAAAGTCTTTTATAAATATCCAAAAGAAAAAGGCATACAATGTATAGTCGAAGGTCCCACTAAGCGGGCGAGGCGTTTATATAGGTAGTGACGGCTCTAAAATACATGAATAAAGAAATAAGTAAAGCCTTCAAGTGCAAGCGCTTATAATAAAGGTCTTTTTTGAAGACCTTAAAGCGCAAATAAAATAAAACTTGTAATGAAGTTACAATATAAGCCCAAATCTAAAGGCTCTACTAAACAAACAGAGCGCCGGTATAGGTAGCAATGGCTTAAAAATGAATAAATTAATAAATAAAGGCTTTACGTGCAAGCGCTTATAATAAAGATCTTTTCCAGACCTTAAAGCGCAAAATGAATAAAACTTCCAGTGTACAAGTTTAAGCTTAAAGGACCACGTTGGAAAAAGTATCGAAAGACGGAATATATGGTTGTAATGGCTGTTCTCTAGATGTACCGCTACGTGGGCGATGTACCGGGCCAACGACGATCTTTATAGCCAAAAAGAGGTCACTAGAAAAGAGTCAAATGATAATAAAGCCAATTGGTGATATTGTGGTAAAATAGAATGCATGTGAAGTAATGGTATTAAGAGTGGCTAGACCTGAAAAAATTTCTCGAAAGTAGATACTATTAGAGTTTACAGTGTAGACCCCCTACCCTTCTTAACAAAGTAGTCCGTACACCCATGTTAAGAAAGTTGATGTAAGGTCGAAGATGGAAGGAAATTTTTAGTAAAGATAACAAGGTTCCTATTATACCGATTGATATACTTGGGGGTTTATTATATCCAGGTTTATTGACGCCTCTTTCTCATTGTTTAAGTCAATAACGCGTTAAAATACTTATTCAATAGGGGTTAAGAAATTTATTTGGATTAAATCTCAAGCGGAACCTTTTAAATGTGTGTAGATGTGTGAAGGAGCGCGACTGTTAGCGATATATTTGCCATTTTTCACGTATTTATCAAAGCTTTTTCATTTTTTGACATATTCATCAAGTACGTTTGCCAGATTTCTTTTCTTTTATTTTCTTATTGAAAAGTTAATCCCTTCGTTATACAGCTTAGATTTTAGCCTGATTTTCACATATTCATTCACAGTTTTCCATATATTCAAGTTCTAATTATTGAATCATTCGTAAAATTCGTTGAGAGAAATAAGTATTGGATTAAATACTATCGAATTAGAGTTAAGGATAAAGTAACCAATGGTGTTGATCAATTGCTCCACATTAAAGTTTTTTTCTATTTTCATAAACTAAATTTTTTATTCAAGTATTTAACGAATATAATATTAAACTTCGAAATAGTTTTTCTATAGAGATAGTAAAGATCTTTATTTTAAAGTTATCGGTACCCATCTTAATATTTGCTTGTGTACTTAATTAACTATCTTAATGTGTATGAAATAAAAATCATATTCAAGAGGTGTAGGTTTAATTAAAAATTATGTTGTGTTTTAACTTAACTTTATTTAGTTATTACTAAGCCGTTTGCCAACTTTACAATTTTTAGCTAGTTTTGATCGCCTTTGAACTTCAAGATCTTAAGGACTTTTAGCGGTCGATCTCAATGCTCAAGTTTCGAAATACGTTCAATAAAGTCTCTTGAGAGATCTGCGATGGCGTTGCCACTTATAGATTGCTTCAAACAATTACGACTTTTAAAATATCTCCCTACTTACTTCCTCAAACAACACCACAATTTATAAAGGCATATGGCAAAAATCTTTCCTTTACGTTACCTAAGCAAAGCATAACAATAGAAAAATAACTTCATTATTTACACAACTTATCTATGCTTAACATAATACACAATGATTATTATTAGTATGACTTTATCTTCATAACATAGACTATTCGAATCTTTGGTCAAAATAACTGGTGTATTGTATTTAAAGTAGTGATGTGTTGTTCTAAGTTTGGCAGACTACTAGCTGAATTTCACACTAGTTTCTATGGATAACTGCTTTTCTCATGACCCACATTTAATTGAACACCATATTGTAATTCATTTTTAGTTAACAGTCAACTTGTAGTTAATACAATTAACTCAACTGTATTACAATTGATTGCTGTTCCAACAGATAACATGTATAAAGAATATACATAAGGTATAAATGTTTGATCAGAAGACCTTGGAATGAGTATACAAATCTAAGTGAAGTATTTATACTTTACTTCCAAATGTACACTTTCTTAAATCTCTTTGTTTTTATCATATAAATTTAATTATATTGTATTATAAACACATTTACGCTATCTATTCTTGATTTGATGTTTGAAACCTAAAGAACAATTACTTTTGATCCTTGAAAACAAGATCATGAATATTTTTGTTTTAAAGAAAATAGTAACCTTTGACAATTACTTTCAACCAATTCATTGAATTTAATATTAATATTGACTTGAATCGCTCTTATATTCCAAAAAAAAAAAAAAAAAAATATGTGTGATTTGAAAATATTTTAAAAAATAGGTTTGACAATTATGAATTCAATTGTGAAATCGAATGAAAAACATTATTTTCGAGCCAAATCAAATATTAATTTTACCTCTATATTAATGAATAATCGTCGTAACTGTTAAAATATTAAGTAAGCTAACTTTTATATCAACCAAATTTCAATGTAACTGTCTATAACTACTAGTAGTTACAGATACACAGTTTAGTCAAATTGTCTTATTTAATGTGAATCTTCCAATGAAAACTTCTTTTTAATAACAACTGTCTATGTATTTCAGTTACTATATAAGATATTGTATATGCTTGTGTATTCTGAAATACCTAGAATCTACCTGGAGAATATTTTGATATGTAATCAAGAGAAACCTCATTGATCTCAATCATTACAATTAAGATCTTTTACTAATGAATAATAATAATAAAATCAGGTAAAACTCACTGTAGCTCTCATCTCGATTACTCTATAGCGTGAAATTATTACTTCCTATTTCTCTAGTGTAAATACTTATCTCTGGAGCATTATTTTCATTCTTAATGTTGAGTCCTGTGTAAAGACTTTATCTTTTGTACTTCAATACTATGAATTACCATAGTCATAGATAGGCTGTCTATTCATACAATAAGAAAACTTCAAATTTTTCGTACTATAAATAAGTGGATAATTAGCTAGCAATTTACGCAAACTGAGAACTTACAACTTATTCAATTTATTATGGTGAGTCAACTATCTAATCGATTGAATAATCGGGTCTTACTAACAATACCAGTAAACTGGGACATTATCAACCTAAGAGGTATAGTTCTACCAATAGTAACTATATTAACAGCCCTTTGTAGTACGATGTATCTCAATAACCTTGTATTGAGTATTTTATTGTCCTGGTGTTGAATATAATTTTTGAAGAGATTTTCTTCCTGCAATGGTTTCGAGGAAAAAACCAAATAGATAGGTTCAAGGTTTTTTTTAAATGATATCAATGATTTTTTACTAATCGTGAGATATATAAAAATGTAATTAACTAGTTATAATAAAATTTAAATCCTATAACAATATCTTTAGACCTGTTGATAAGTTCAAAAACTGTTTCATCTTTACCATTCCAATTTATACCTTCAAATTTCATAACGCGCTTTATATAATCCCAATCTGAGTTGATCAAATCTAAAACATAATATATTACCTTTTTTTCTTAACGTTCTACTAAATTGAAATGTGTTCAATAATACATGAATCTTCTATGAATATTATACTTTTTGGTGTTGTTTAAATAATAAAAAACTTAAAATCAGGTTAAAATTAAGGTACTTTCGTTATATGCACTTGATATTTAACTCACAATTTAAAACCTCTTGTTATTGGAATAACTGAAGTTCAACATACGCACAGTTGATATAATATCTGAATACAATGCCTTCATCATTCTTTGAATTAAAAAAATGATACAATCATGGGAAAATTCCAGTTGAACTCATCATATTCGCTATTACAATAATATATAAAAAGTGCAATACCCCCCTCCAAAACAAACTTTTCAAATAAAATATATAAAATGTAAGGCGTATTGAAATTCGTATACACTCTTGAAAATCGCGTAAATATTTTACATAATACAACTTTCATAATGAAGACTTTGGTTATTTTATTTTATCAAAGTATTAGGTTATTACGTATTTTATTAGAAATATTGATTTATATCTCGTTCTATTTATCATTTGGTAGTATTGTCATATAGCCTATTATTACCTAAAATATATAATACTAATCTAAGTGAACATTACATTTTAGATTAATCAAAGTATTGTTATAGATTTCGCAAAATAATCCAAGAGACTTCAAAATGTTAGGTAATGTTTCTTTACTTATCTTATTAATATATAGTGTAAAAACAAGTAAATTATCAATGACAGGATCAATATTTGACGATAAGTATTTAAAATTAATGTTGGAAGGGCTTTAGACGTTGTAACGTTGTCGATTCGATTGGTTGAAGTAACAGTAGTATTGCGTGGTCAGATGGTGGATTGTTCTAGGTTTGATAGACTGTTAGCCAGTCTGTACTTTAATTTGTATGGTTAATTTCTTGGCCCGTGCCCTAGATTGAATCGGGCACTCCACAATCAACTGACTTGCAGTTAGTACAGTTAACTTTACTGTAAGTAAAGTTGACAGACTGCACTGCAATTGACCTGCTAAAAATAATAGTCAATATTGTTCCAATAGGTAACATACTTTTAATGTTAGAAGAATTATAATGCTTTTTACTAAACTTCTTTTTCATATTGAAAATAGTCGTAAAAAAGTCAAGAAGAATACAATTTATATCCACAATCGGTATGTATTTCGGCGCCAAATCGCGATATTCGTTATATAAATCATTTGATTCAGTTGGTCATCAGTATTAAGGTAAATAATACATATTGATAGCTTAATTGGAAGATTGAAAACATATGATAAGTTTAATGGTAGGTTTGTGTGTATATATTCGTTTTTATTAATACATAAACAAGTTACCTTTTAATAGGTTAAAGGGTTTTATTGTGCGATCATATATTTACATATATTTGGGTTAACATAAAAATCCTTTCCTAACTAGTAAATGAACCTAACAGAATTACCTCCAACAATATCATTTATATTTACTTCACCTGCAGGTTGTCCGCCGAATATCAATTTAAATTTACTACAATTTATATACTTATTCTGATTAACAATATATAAAGTTATGATAACTAGCATTTAAAGGTCCAAAACTTGGACTTAGCTTAACTTTAACGCTTAACTCCTCAAATATTGATATAGGTAATAGCTAACAACATTTTTTTTCTAGTAATTTTTCATACAATAGTAATCTCATTTATGGAATTTCTTACAAAAATGTTTAAACTTCGTTATTATCATCTTTATTTGAGATATTAGATTCAATTCCTTTAGATAACAGCCTGGCAATGTAATTAGTAAGGTATTTATTGGTGGATTTATTATTAATTTGTTTAATATACAAGTTTTTGAGGCATTTCGATTACAGGTTTCGCTAAGTTTGCAAAAGACGTCTTTATACACCGATTTACCGTTGCATTTAATATATAGTTTTATTGTAGGTAAACATTGCTAATGATCTTATCTATTTATAAAATTTCGAGGAAGTTGTTAGAATAGTAGTAATTTCAATGTAGTAGGTTAATTTTACTTACAGTAATGTTAATTATACTGACTGCATGTTGAGTGTATTGTTTGTGAGTCTACTGTATTGGCTGCAAGTCAAGTACAGTATGCGCCCACTTCACGCTAAGGCATTGTCTAAGCAATTGTCCATACAAATTACTGTACAGATCAGCTAGTGTTCCACCAAACCTAGAACAATACATCTACTATTTGACCATTGTAGTACTACTATTACTTCAACCAATCTAATCTACAAAGTTACAACGTCTAAAGCCTTGCCAAGACTCATCAGTGTTTATGAGTTTAATCACGGATAATCTAAGTAAAAGAAGAAGCTACTTTCCAGTTACGATTTACATTAAACAGTGGTTAAGGTACAGGAAAGTTTTTGCGAAGAGTTTTTACTACTATATGAGTTTTTAGGGCAGTAAGAAAAGAAAACCTTGGGGTTAAGCTAGTCTCTACGCCAGTTTCAAGGTAACAATGGTATCGTTATTAAAAACATCGATAAATCTTTGCAAACCTTTTTGAAAAACCCCGTTAAAATTAATCGTTAAAAGTCTAAAATTATCAAATGATTAAAGTCATAATGAGTATTATTATAGGTACTACTACTGCAAAAACGATTAAATCCTATGACCTATAACTTTTAACCTTCGACTTTCACTAATAATGATAAACAATCTCTGACTTTACTTTTCACATTGAATAGTTACCCGTACGTTATTTTTCTTTATCCTCTTACGCGAATTTATTCTTCAAAATCGCTACTTCGAACCACAATATCAAAGATCACCAAATTATACCAAAAAGCCACGTCGCGCAACTTTACGCTAAATTACTAAATCTATATACCTCCGAATCACCAAGTTTCCTGCTTACCACATTTTATGCGAATTGAAACTCTAAGATATCACTTACTCAAAAACTATAAACAATTATTGAAGTTTTCGAGAATGAATAAAATGAAGATCTTTAGAAGCCAGTTGTCAATAGAATTTTAACCGAAAAGCACCCGATTAAATTCGTCGGCTATTCTTTTGTCGAACAAAACAGAAGCGAAAACCTTAACTACGGCAACTTCGTCTTTCTAATTTTTAGTACGTTTTTTTGACATTTAGATTATAAATATATATACAAATATTTAAAATGATATTAAGTACAACTTAAAGGCAGAAGTTAAACGACGAGAGATAAACTTACTAGAAAAGGGTTTACTAGGTTGGTAAAGACACTTTTCGAATTATCTTAATTTAAGGGATGCCTGTAAAATATACGGCCTAAGGGAAAGAGTGTTAAAAACCTTTAACTCCCTTCAATATATTTTAGGAGCCTTTTCATTAATCCCTAATTAAAGAAACTTTTTTACACGTCGCCGAAAAAAACCTTCTAATTTGTTTTTTTGACCCAAAACCTCCATGTCACAACGTGTAATACGCTTTTAACGGTAGTAAAACGCGTGAAATAACAGTTGTTAACTTAGTAAAGAAATCGATATCGGCTTCATTCGGTTAATTAAACAAAATAATCAAATTCCCCAAAACCTTTCCTACGGTTAAGTTACTCTTACCCTTTAACCCTTTTCTTTAAATCATCAAATCCCTTAAAGCTATGTTTCCTACAATAGGTACAACTATACGCGCGAGCCTATTCAAAGTACTACTATAAGATTTTAACCCTCGGGCTAAATGATTAGTAATTACCTCTAATACCGCAACTGAAAAGTTTCAAAGCTTAAATGAATTAGAAATACCAAGAACAATTAAGATGATTATCGCAACTTTTTTTTTATTACTAACTTTGCTACAATCTAAACCGCTATAAAAATTATAACGTAAAGCCTTATAACCTCCTTCACACGAAGATAATACCTCTTTTAAACATTTACAATCAAAGAAAGACCCTCTTTTCTAATTTTTAATTATTGTTTTCAGAAATCATTATAAGGTACGCCGAGGATCATTACCTCAATGTTGGAATATCAGTCAAATGTGGTACAGTCAAGTCAACTTTACTGTGAGAAAAATTGATTGTATATACTGCGAATGAACTGTAGTTTATGGAATTTGAATACACTTCACTTCAAGTGTAGTGCAGTAGTTGCCCACTCAAAGTGGGGCACTGGCCAAAGCCTTTGGACATAAAAATTAGTGTTCAAACCGGCTAATGGTCTGCCAAACTTAAAACTTAAAACTCAACTCTTTACAACCAATTTCAATGCAGCACCAGTTACTTCGACCACAGTAATTCTAATGGACTACATTACAACGAAAGGCCTACATCTATAGTCAGGCCTACCAACACTGATTAGTACCTTTTAGGTTAAGTATAGATGAGCTAGGTAAAAAAAGAAACTACTTTCTAGTCACGCTTTATGCAATTACAAGGTAGAGGGAAGATTTTTGCGAAATCCCCCCTTGTGTCACGTCTGCTATTTACAGGTAGTAAAAAGAAATATTTTTTAAGTGCGTTTGTTATTTACAGGTACTTGAAAAATAGTAACGGTATTACTATTACCGAAAACACTAAGAAATATTTATTAATCCTTCTTAAAAAACGTTGGGATTAACCTCCTAAAAGTCTTAAAGATTACCAATTTCGTTAAGTCATCAAATGGCTAAGTCCCTACTATTGCGAGTATTACTACTATAAACTCTAAAATAAAAACGACTAAGTCACACGACTTCCAACAAATATCAACTTTGATATCGAAACAATGATTTACCCCTTTACATTATTTTTCCCCCTTTACTTTATTCTTTTCACTTACACCTCATTAACTTAATTGTTGAAATCGTTGATTTAAGCCAAAACACCAAAAAAAGTCATTATAAGCGATTTTATTCTGAATCGTCAAGTTCTTACGCGACTTTACACTGAAATACTAAGTATTCACATTCATAAATCGCCAAGTCTATCACTAAGACTTACACCAGTAAAACATCAAGATGGCTACCAAAAACTCCAAAATTAACATCGTTCAAGACCTTGTCAAGAAAAAAGTAATTAAAAGCCTTGGACCCATGTGTATTAAGTACTTGGATAATGATTTCTGGTTTACGGACGCCGATAAAGACTTTACCCTAAAATACTTAACCAATTACGTTAGCCGCTTCCTTTTCAACTTTAACTACGACGACCAAGTCTTTGGTATAAAGGCTTAAAATAACTATGTCGAGTTGTTTAGGGAATAAAGCCTAATTATATGGGGGAAAATCGAGAAACTAGTAAAGCTTAAGTTAAAAGTTAAATTACGCAAAAGAGATATATTACTGTTATAGAAGCTAGGTAAGGAAGTAGGGAACCTCACTGAGGTACTATAAAAATACGCTATTGATAGAAACCCTTAATTGGTATGAAAAGAAAGTGGAAAAGTGATTGCTAATGATAGCATTCCTTAATAACCATGAACGCGTTCCCAAGGTAATTCCTAAGCCTATATAAATTCTTTGGACCTTTACACATAATTTTCTCAACGTGTAGGTATTATTAACCATTAAAAATTAATTCATTTACGGGCTGTAAACCCTTTAGTTCACTAGTTAATTAAGCAAAAACCTCGATATACCCCTTAACACCAAAAGAATTATAACTAAGTCTCCCGCGGTGAAAACCAACAAATCTCTTTCCCCTAAACTACTTAGTACGTATAGTTTTAACACCCAAAATGAAAAAGGAATAGATTTACACGTGAGCCTACTATGGGAATAACTACTGGCATTTTCCTTCCAAATTCAGCTAAAGGTAATTATACTTCCTACCAATAATAATCCTAGTATTAGTCGAGGAATTTAAACGGTCCCTACGACTAGGACATTACACTTCTTCATAGACACGACCCCATGGTAAATATGGATTACGCGGCAATCACCACGATTGTCAAGATCCAAAAAAGAAAGAAAAAGTGTAACGGTAAGCCGTATAACCTCTTCAATGTCAAGTAACGCGCGTTTTTTAACATATGCCACCAAATAAGGGTTAAACTACCAGGTTTTCACTTGCTATTTCAAGTATACTCATCAAACAAGCCGAGGATTACTACCTCTGGTACTTCACGAATTTATTTTCCTATCGCGAAATTTACGATAACCTAAGGAGATACTTCGAATACGATATTCATCCTACTCAATACAATACCAATTGAAATATTATTAAGTAATTAAATATATTAGATTGCAAAAAAGACACGAAAAATAACATGAACCTCCTTAATTAGATGCCTAACAGACCAATACTTTGTTAATAAGTAATAGTAAATGTGCGAGCTGATGATGGAACCTTACGTTAACATGTCCGATAAATTGTTACGGGCTATAAGGAATTCGAACACGCCTTCCAATGTCCTAACGCCATTTATGAAGGGTTTATAAACTGGTTATGTTCTTCGTTAACGACTATAGCAATTCGAGTCTTCGGTTCGAATAATATATGCCCTTAAGCTTCGGAATTTAGTAACGACGAAAAATACCCCATTTATACGTATTATATCGACTGTAAGTACGAAAGACTCGACTAGTACGGCTAATGGAAGGCTCGGATCTAAGGACGTAACTAAGCTACCCACGGAAAAGATTATTCCTTTTTCTTGAGGTTTTTAAGTTAACCAAGTGAGTTTACTTTAAACGCCAAAATATATTATATTTACGGTAAATAGGGCTTCTAGTTAACACGCTATACTATTTTCGAATGGAGTTGAAATTAAGTAATATATAATACGTACTTCCTATTTATATTTAATTAAAACTACATATTACGTGTTATGAAATTTGAAGCTAATGAAGTTAAAGAGGAGGAAAATAAGCCCAAAACTATTAGTTGGTATAAAGATAGTAGTACAAGCCTAAAAATAACGTGATTACTCGTCAACTACGTCCTTTTRTACCGCCTAATAGGTAAAAATCTTTACCGCTAACATAATGATAAAGACCTTGGCGGTATATACGTTTTGTGTTGGAATAGTAGTAATTGCAGTGAAGTAAGTCAATTTTACTTACAGTAAAGTTGACTATACTAACTTCAAGTTGAGTGTATTATTTTGTGGATCTACTGTATTTGACTACAAATCAAGTACAGTATGACCTCACTTTATTCTACGGTACAGGCTAAGCAATTGACCATACAAATTACTGTATAAACCGGCTAGCGGTCTGCCAAACCTAGAATAATACATTTACCACTTGACCACGTAATACTACTGTTATTTCGACTAATCGAATAGACAACGTTGCAACATCCAAAGACCTACTAACAGTAATTAGTATTTATTGGTTTAAGTCTAGATTGACTAAGTAAAAGAAGAAGTTACTTTCCAGTTATTACGCTTCATATTATCGTTGAGGTAAAGAAAGGATTTTTGAGAAGAGCCTTTATTGGTACTACGCCAGTTTATAACGGCAATAAAACAGAGAAGACTTTTGGTTTTCGTTAGTTTAAAACGATAGTCTGAAAGTAAGTGACGGTATCGTTATTGAAAACACTAAGAAATATTTACCAGATATTTTTTGAAGACGCTAAAATTGACTATTAGAAGTTTTAAAGTTCGGCCAGTTGGCAGATGGCTAAGTTAATATTACTGCGGATTCTATTACTATAAAACTAACTAAAACCTATGGCTAAAACAACAAATAACCTTCGACTTTTACCTATAAAATTGAACGACTTCTGAACTTACCCTTTATACTAAGTTTTCCCTTTACTTTGCTTTTTTTTACTTTCCCTACGTTAATTTAATCGCTAAGTTCGCTATTTTAAGCGAAAACACTAAGATTTCCAAAGTCACGCAAGAAATAGTTATATCACGCGATTTGACACTAAGTTACCAAGTTTCTACGCGACTTTATATCTAAACATCAAATCCCTTACCCATCAAGTCTTACACCACCTAAAACCTTGAAATGAAATCTCACCAAAAACTAATAAAGGCAATTAAAACCCTCGAAACTTCCTTTACCAAGTATTATAACGAAGATTGTTAGGCGTAAAATATCGACGAAGGTTTAACGGAAAAACAACTTCACAATTTCATCGACTATTACATTATTAAATTTAACGATGGTAAAGATCCTAACTACGCCTTCCGAAACTTTTGTAATTTATTTAACGACTGAACCGTTAATATGTAAAACGTAATCCAAACGAGGGTTAAGTTTAGGATTAAATTACAACTTAAAAAAGAAAGGATTTATATGTTAATATAAGGTTTTATAAAGCTGGTATACGCTCTTTTCGATCTAGTTCAATTCGAGAAATATCCTTAAGACTCATACCTTAATGGAAAAGGTGTTAAGGAACCTTAACGCCATTACATACAATCCAGAGGACCTTCCCTTTACCCTCAATTAAGTCAAACCTCTTCACGTACTAACATTAAGAAACTTATTAACCTTCTTTCTAACCTAACGCCTCCACGTAGAAACGCGGAGTACGCCCTTAGTAGCGGCAGAGAATGTAAAACAACAGCCACCAATACGATAAAAGAAATTAATATCGGTGCTTTACACTAGTTAATTAAGTAAAATCGTCAGGTCCTCCAAAACCTTTAAGCCCCTAATTCCCTCCAGCTTTTTAATTACCAAGGTCCTCAAAAGCCTTCCCACGACAGGTTTACCTACACGTACTAACCTATTACAGACTCTACCATAGAACTTTCCTCCTCGGGTCAGGCACCTAGAATTACTCTTAACACCGTGACTTGAAGGTTTCAAGGCTTAAACAGTCAGGAAACACTACTAATAAAGACTGGAATAACTATCGCGACCTTTTCTCAAAACCTGTCAAAATAATTAATACTAACTATAGACTCTTTGCAAACTTCACCAAGAATTAAAACGATATAAAAAAGTAAAACAAAAAGCGCTACAACCTCCTCTATACAAAATAAATACCCTTCTTAAACATTTAAAAATAAATGAAGGTTTCTTTTTCTGAATTTTACTGACGATTCCCCAGAATCCTTATAAGGAACGCCAAGGATTACTACCTAACCTTTTTAACTCGAACAACCACTTTCTGCGAAGTCTATAATAATATAGGACGTTACTTCGAATAAGACGTCCACGTTACCTAATACAATACAAACTAGGCTACTACGAGATAAACCACGACAATAGAGGGAAAAAAGAGAACGAAATACCAATATATATACCAAACCAAATACTTAATAAACTGATATAATACTATCAAATAATACAGAAAGTCTATGCTGACAAAGCTACACTTCATGAACAGGTACGGGTAGTAGTTACAGGCGTTTATAAGTTCGAATACGCTCTACAACACCTAAATACTACTTATAAAAGCTTTTTTAACTAATTACGCTTCTTGCTTATAACTGTGATAACGCGTACACAAAACTCACTTTAGTATATATTAATAAGCCGGCAACTTACTTAACGTAAATAAGAAATACCTTACGATGATCAATAACATTAATCGCAAATACGGCTATAGGCATCCTTAACGCCTAAGGTGTAGCTTATCAACCTTGGACAAAAAACAACAGTTACGTTACCGCTAATAGGGTCAAATTTTAAACGGACCTGTTAACCGTAAGAACTATCTTCGTGATAGTAGTAAGATATATTGAATTTGTGATACGTCTACCTATTATTGAACTTGTTACCCCCCTGTTGAATGAAACAACAAAAAGTTAATATACTAAATTGAATATCCCACCACTTCTAAATAGGATTACGTAAACTAAATCGCGAACTTTGAAACCGACAAATTAATTTAAGGTAACGATAGCTCCAAACAAATCAAGTAGCATAAAGATATAGCTTTTAACGCGGCTTAATAACTAGCTGAACACACCTTTCTATACCGTTTTAATGGTAAAGACTATTACCTTTACCCTAATCAAGCCACTAATTCTTTAAAAATCTTTAACCTTTGCAATAGTTATATGAATTAAACATTATAATATATTATGCCAAATATAGGGGTAGTAAAGTATTAAACAATAGGCTATTAATAATACGTAACACTACAATAGGAATATATTACGGCTACTAAAATTAATCGTTACAGTACTAGTAAAGTTAAAGTTAGCTTTGGACCAGGCAAATAATTATTGTTACTTATTGGTAGGCCTTAGACGTTGCAACGTTGTTGATTCGATTGGTCTTCAAAGTAACAGTAGTATTGCGTGGTTAGATGTGTAATGATCACACTAAATACCCGTGAGTAAATAGAAGGTGTTAGGGGGTTTATATTAGCAGTAAGGTAGCAGAGGTAACAAAGGTGCAATATCAAGAAGATGTTTGTTCGTGCTGTAGGATGATCATTAGCCGTTAGGCTATTCAGATATGTAGACTGAATACTTAGATTTACAACTGAAGAGCTATGAAGGAAATACTATCTATGTGGTGATGACCGTGTTCTTATATCCTATGGCCTTCATACCATCTTCAGTACTGGACCGCTGAAGTCGCTGGTCGCTTCCTGCGGTCCAATATAGTATCGACTGGACCGCTCTTCGGTCCTTGCGGTCCCAACCCTAACCCTGGGTCCTTACATAAGAGAGATCCCTGGCTTGATGTGTTGGACATCAGGCTTCTAATAACGCAGCGGACCGCTGGCCTATTCCATGACCTGCAGTTGGTCCTTGGGTTATAACAAGATGGTAGATATATTGTTCTAGGTTTAGCAGACCGCTAGCCGGTCTTCACTGTAATTTGTATGGCTAAGTGCTTGGCCCGTGCCCTAGAGTGAAGTGCAGCGTACTACACTTGACTTACACCCAATTCGGTAAGTCTGTACAACGCAATACACTCAACTTGCAGTTCAGTATAGTTAACTTTACTTTAAGTAAAGTTGACCTACTGCACTGCATGTAACATTATTCCAGCATTACTGAAGATAACGATAATTTAACTTTTGTTAAGTCGATTACATTTCATATCTTTATGTTCCCTACCCATTTCCTTTTTTACTTAGAGGATAGAAAGACCCTAGGTGTCAACATTAACATTAACGCCGACGAACTAGTGAAAAATAGTAAAAGGTTTCCCCTCGCTTTAAAATAAAGACCACTATAATTTTATTTTCAAAGCCCTAAAATAGTGGTGTTAAATCTAACAAAGTTAAAAATACGCAAATTATACCGGCACTTTAACCATCTTACTGTTATTAAGCTATATAAAGTTCTAAAGTCCATAAGGTATAAAAATGTGGAATATTTTACCCTAGAAACTATCGAAAAGCTCTTTCATCACTGCCAAATATGTATCTAAGCCCCGCAAAAAAATCAAATTTCCACTAAAAAACAACTAAGATTTTAACTATAAGGTCTTGATTAATATGCTTTACTTAAATAATAAGCCTATTTTTTACTTGATTTACTTCTAAACCTCTTTTTATATAGGTAAATTAATAAAGTTTCTTTCATTAAGGAATATTTAGGAAACACTAAGAATGCTATAAATTAACACGTATCTGGGTCCACTTAATATCCTCGTCCATAATACTGACACCAACTTTACGGTGGCGAAATTTCAGGAAGATGCCAAAAATAGTTATCTAATTTATATAGGTATCCGTAAAGTCTCATTAGAGTATTAAGAAGGTCGAAAAGGCATACGTATTACTTTGCCAAGCCTATAATATCTTTACGATAATGATTAAAAGATTTACAAACCTAAAGGAACGCCTTCAAATAGCGATAAAAAGCCTAAATAACACTATAGGCCTTAATAGCCCAATGTTAATGCTGTTGGTCTTTAAAGCGTAACTACGTATAACGAATAAATCTCCACTATTAATAAGTACCTAAAAACGAGCGGTAGCTTACAGAAAATTACTAAAGAAACTATGAAAAGAATCGGCACGCTACCAAATCAATAACGCCCTTAAAACCAAAACCAGTCTTACGAAAATTAACATAATTTCTTTGCCATTACAAAGTAAATTCCTTGTATAGCGGCAGCTAGGCAAAAAAAAGGGTCTATATAAAACCCTAAATATTACGAATTTCAAAATATTTATGAAAACTGCTAATAGTCTTGTAAATTTCTGTAACACTTAGGTCAAGCCCGGTATTAGGGCTATTAACGATAAAAACCCTTAAGTTAAACGACTGAATCAATATAAACCCCCTCCATCTATAATCAATAAACCGATAGAACGCCGATAATACAGGCTATCTCCAAAAAGGAGGAATGTGAAAAAAGGAGGAATATACACCGGGTTGCATTTACAATACTACTTCGGTAAGTAGGTGGAAAAAAATATAACAAAAACTTAGTACAAAATCTTCGAGCACCAGATATTATCAAAATCTCCAGCAAACCTTTCAAGGAGAGTAATATGTTCGGAATTAACGATTTAATAACTCGAAAAGTCGTTTAATTTATGCAGAAAACCGATTTCAACCTCCAAAACCCAAATATTACGATTTTGAGGTCGAGTATTATCCATGAGATTAAGGGTAGGACTACAGGGCGGCCATACGAAAAATCACGCTTGATCGCTTAAAATTCGGTATACAGGAAAGGATTAAATCTATATACAATCGCCAACAATTTAAAAAATCAGTTAAAGTTTTAATGACTTCTTTAACACCAAGTTTATTAGCGAAACCTAAAAGTAAATTTATACTTAATAGCCGAAATATAACACAAATTTACACGTAATCGATAACTGACCTATAACGGATTGTCTTATTACAGTTGTTACAGGAACTACTTACTATTTACCATTTAGGGACGGTAGAACGATGTATTAAGCTTTTGTACGGACTAGCTAAAACAAACGTCTATTAATTCCTAAGTCACTAATTACACTTTAAATTACGGTTAAGTATAAAATCTTTAGCATACAAAACGTACTTGCTATTGATATAGGGGGAAATATTTAACTTAAAAAGTATGCAGACTAACAATACTCTTTTCCTTAAAACGGCTAGCTTTATAGCATCGGAGGAACAGGCGATTAAAGACTTCTAGTTTAAAATCATAAACCGATTATAAAGTTAACGAAAGGTAATAAACTTAACTTTAACAGACTGTTAAACCGCATACTTAATATTAACGTTAGCCTTAACTTTCGTATAAAGGGCCAAGACACTAACTTAGCTACAATCGATAAAACTAATGTATACAAAGATTAACGGTACCTTAAACAGAGTACTTGTGACAGCTATATTACCAGCCTATGCCAACCGAAAATCTTGTACAATCGATTTATCGCAATATAAATATAGAACCTGAAAGATAATGATTTTAACCGGATACATAAAAGGCGCCAGTGGCAAATACGGAATCTGAACTAACACATTAATATAATCACAATTAATCTATCGAAAACTAAATTAATAATCTTTATAAATAGGTATTTTGTAAATAACACCAACCTATCTTCGTAGATTAGATTCCCAATAACTCTCGTTTATAAGGATAGTGGGGAAAGTTAATTTAGCTTTATTAGTAACTTAATCTACTGAGCTTTTATTAAATGTAAAAGGATTACAAAAAACGTACTGACTGTAATAGTCTACGATATAATAACAAACTTTAATATAGGTATAACACTATGTGAATCCCTTAACATTCTTAGTATGTAGCTAAAGACTACACTTATCCCCTTAGTAATTCATATCAACTTAAGGAACCTTTTCGAATACCTTTCAAAGCTTGGAACCACTAGCGAAAAACGTCTGATGATTAATGTAATAGTATTTCGTGAAGCCTATCAAGGAAGAGAGATTAAGGCGTTCTAATAGATCAATGGGAAAGAAAATCTTTCTAACGATATAATGAAGATATTGCTAAACAAGGCTCTTAGGAGGTTTATGGATAATAATAGTCTAATCATACGTATCGAGAGCTACGTCAATAGGTTACCTGTTACGGCAAAATTACGTAGCGTTGATCAGAGATATGCTGGAGAACTGGAAAACTATTAGGGGAATAACTATAGTGATTTGTATAATTAAAAGTTTAAAGTGGAAGCTTATATAGGTTTGTGGCGAAAGAACTTTTTGTAGGAATCGATAAATTCGGACCTCAGAGCTGTAAAGCAATTGATGGCAATTATAATTAATTAAAGTGCAAATAGATGCAATTCAATATAGAGGTTAATTGAAATTTCCAAGGATTTGACTAGTTAACGAATTTGTAGTTCAGCGCTTTCCGGAAAAGATTGTTTAACACATATTATCGTACGCGCATAAACTAAAAATCCGCTAGTATTGGATTAGTAGTAATTACAATGCATTAAGTCAACTTTACTTATATTAAAGTTGACTATACTTACTACAAGTTGAGTATATTATTCTGTAGATCTACTATATTTAACTTCAAGTAAATTATAGTATCGCCCAACTTTATAATAGGGTACAGGCTAAGTAATTACCCATACAAATTACTGTTAAAGCTAGCTAGTAGTCTTCTACAACTAGAACAATACATTCACCACTTGACCACGGAATACTACTGTTACTTCGACCAATCGAATCGACAAAGTTACAACGTCTAAAGCCCTACCAACATTTTTATCATTTAAAATAATTACGCCAAACAGGTTTTTTAAGGATTATACCAGATATGGAAAAAAAAAATTTAATTGAAGGCTATTCGTAACACTTCGCGTTACGAAGAGATACTAATACTGTTACAGAATTAAACCATACAAATGCTAGTAAAGTTAAAGTTAACTTTAGCCCTAGAAAAAGATACGTTTATTGGAATTGGGAACAGTCAAAACTGTAATTACCCCTATTAATTTCTATATCTTAAAATCCCCTACCCCCTTTTTCTTTTATCTTAAAAACATAAAAACCCTTGGTCTTAATATTAGCGTTTAAACTGATAAACTAGTCCAAGTAAAGGGTGGTAAAAGGTTTCTATTTAGCCTTAAATAGGGGCACCTTTAGTTTTACCTTTAAAGGCCAAAGGTAATAGTATTAAACCTAACAAAGGTGTAACTTCGTTAAATATGACATAAATTTAACTGCCTGGTAGTTAATAGGCTTCATAAAGTGTTAAAGGCGACGAATTATAAAACTATAGACTTACCGGCATTGAAGGTAATTAAACGGCTTTACTACTACTATTAAATACATTGTCAAACCCACCTCAATTTTAATTTATATTAAAAGAAAATTAAGACTTCAACTCTGAGGTTTTTGTGGACGTATTTTACTTAGACGGCAAGTCAGTACATTACATTGTAGACTTTGTTACGGCTTTTCATGGCTCTAAGTTCTTTAAAACTATTACGACGAGGTAAAAGTAAAAGGAATTACGCACTATACAGAGTAATACATACCTTGGACTACTAAACATACTGGTATACGAAGAGGTACCAATAATACTATCATAAAGTTTTAAGTCAATGCTAAATCAATAGGGATTTAATATAAACAAGTCTATATTGAAATCTATTAAGGTATCAATAAGGCCGAAAGAGTTTACACCCTATTACGAAATGTCTACGATATTATTACCATGGAAATCAAAAGGTTTATAAGTTAAAAGTTACGGTTTTAATTAGCAGTAAAGAGCCTTAACAATACTATTTGCTCTAACAGCCTTATACTAACTTTACTGGTATCTGGAGCCCATTTACGTATAACGATTAAGTCTCTAATATCTCTAAATATCCAAAAACGTGTTATAGTATATAATGAAGCCCTAAAGAAACTAAGAAAGGAATCGGTACGCCGCCAGGTTAACAACGCCTTTAATACCAAAAACAAACCATTAATAATAGAATTTTAATTTTTCTACCTTTAGGGTAAAGTCCTTACGTAGCGAAAGCTAGGAAGATAGGATAAGCCGTATAAAATCCTTAGTATTACTAACCCAAATTGAGTAGTTAAAATTACTAATAGCCCTGTTATTTCTCGAATCATATAGGTTAAGCTATATAGAAAACCTTTTAATTTCAATAAATATTCTAACATCAATTACCTTCGAACCAAACGAGTCATCTCACATAACTATTTCGAGTCGATCGTAAAAAAACTAATTAAATGTCGATGGCGTGAAAATCCACTTAAGGAAAAGATACACATTAAAAAGAAGTATAAAGACAGGAATTATAGGTCTGGCAGTACATATACAACGGTATAAATATTATAAAAAGAAGTTTTTAACGAAAAACTTACCCTTAAGCTACATACCGAAGGCATTATCGATATATCAGTTAAACTCTTTAAGGAAAACAACCAAGTGGGGATGAACGGCTCTTTTTTATAGGGGGTTATATAATTTACGCTCTTAACACAATTTAAAGGTCAAGGCGTTACTATTTTTAAGTCGAGGATAATTTATATTGTTAAAGGTAAAACCATGGACCGTTTGTACGAAAAATTACGGTTAGTCATTTAAATATACGGTAATAAAGGTAAGTACTAAATACTTACTTCATCACATATAATCCAGAATATCAAATAGTTTTTAATCGTCGTTATTACTACTAGTTTGACTACTAAAGTAAAAGTTAAGTTTACATTTAATAACCGAGATATAACGTCAATGTACATGTAGTTAGCTACCGACCTTTAGCAGATTATACTATTAAACTTTCCGGAAAAAAAAATAAGAAACCAGTTTTCGGATAATATAGTAATACGCTGTATTAAATCTTTGTATGGATTAGCTAAAACAAGCTTCCATTGGTTTCTAACATACCAGGCGCATTTTAAAAATAGGTTAAATATAAAGACTTAAATGATTAACACATATCTGTTAATTATAAGGGAGCAAACACTTCGGTATCGCAGGTATATAAACTAAATATACCCTCTTTTCCGGGGATACTAGGTTTGTAACAGCGAAACAGCATTTAATCGAGAAATTACGCTTTTAAAAGTGTACGCTAATCGAAACGTTGGTTAAAAATACATAGTTTAATTTTAAGAAATCGTTAATCCGTATCCATAGTATTGAAGTTAAAAACGACTCTTATATTAGCTTACAATAGAAAAGTAAACTATCAGCCTAATGACTATCGATAAGGCTGACGGGGAAAAATTACAGAAATACATAAAATAAAGAGTTCGTACGGTCTATATTACCACGTTATACTAACAGAAGGTATCGTACGACTTTTCCATTATAGTACAAATACAAAATTTACAGTACAAGAACTTTAACAAGCTAAATAAGAAGATATAATAAAAATTGAATCATTTCAAAAAAGGAATTAATATGATTCCGGTAAATTTAACGAAAGCGAAGTTAATTGTCCTTACGGACGGATTATTTGCTAATAATATGAACTTTTTTTCGTGAATTAACTTTTTAATAATGTTCATTAACAAAATTAGTTCTAAAGAGTAATTCACAATAACCAGAAAGCTTATATATGAGACATCTGTTAAGTACAAATTTGTAACACAAAACGAACTGGCTTTATAAGTTTACAGCATAATAATAGGCTTTGATATTAATATGGTAACTAATAGCATACTAAGAATTATTATCAAACAATCAAAACTGCCTTTGATACTTGTGGTAATGGGTACTAACTCCCGAAGCTTATACGAATGCCCATTAAAGCTGGGCAGGACTAATTAAAAACGTCTAATAATAGACGTAATGGTTTTAAAGAAGACGTACAAAGCCCAGGAATTTGATAAATTCCGGTGTATTAATGGTAAAGATTACCTCGCTGACGCTATAACTAAGACTACGACTAAAAGCGCCTTAGAAAGGTTTATGGATAGTAATACATTAACTATACAAATCAAGGGCTACGTGGACAGCCCAACACGTGACGTGAAAGAATAGAATTGCTCTATCAAACTTAAAGACTGTCAAAGTAATGATATTAATAAAAATGGTGACAAAGTTGGTAATGATAATAGTTTAAATTACTGGCAAAAGGCACGTAAGTGGTGGAATACGTGATATGCATAGGTCTTTATCGAAAAACCTGTGTATGGGAATTGAAGAACAGAGGTCTCGGAGAGGTAAAGTAAAAGGGCCATAAAGGGCCGTAATTAAGGTCGATTTCAGCGCAGATTAATTTGAATTAATTAGGTTCTAGCTTATTATTAAATTATGGATTAAAAGGAGATTTCAGAGGTTTTCACCAATTGATGGCAAGCTACGCTGACATGCAAGCATAAAACAAAAAGCTTCCAGTATTAAAATAGCAGTCAAATGCAGTACAGTCAAGTCAATTTTACCGTAAGAAAAGTTGATTATATATATTGAAAATTGACTATAGTTTGTGGAATTTGAATACATTTCACTACAAGTGTAGTGCAATAGGTATCCACTTCAGAGTAGGGCACAGGAGAAAGCGTTTAGTCATATAAATTAGTGTGAAGACCGGCTAGCAGTCTTTCAAACTTGGAATCTACAACTCAACTCTTTATAACCAATTTCAATGCAGCACCAGTTACTTCGAACACAGTAATTCGAATCGACTACGTTTCAAAGAAAGTTATATATCTATAGGCAGGCCTACCAACACTAACTTGTTTAACGCGGATAAAAACCGTTAGAGACATTTACAACGGCATAAAAAAATCATTTCGAATACAATATTCACCTTGCGCAATATTATACGAATAGAGCTATTTTGAGGAAGACGACGATAATAATAAATAAAAAAAAGAGAAAACTCCGATATATATTCTAAATCAAATCCTTAATAAATTAATATTATATTAGTAAGCTATAGGAAACCCCTACGCTAGTGAATCCACGTTTCGCTAACAGGTATAAATAGTCATTACGGGTGTTAGCAAATTTAAACACACTATATAACGACTAGATACTACTTGTAAGGGCTTTTTTAACTAATCTAGGTCCTCGTTAAAAATCGTTATCATATGTACCCCAAACTCATTTAATATATACCTCAAGTTAATGACTTCCGCAATGTAAATAGAAAAATAGCATACTAATATTCTACGTCAATCGAAAATACGGGTGACCTTGATACTTAAAATCTGATCCAACAACTTCGAACTAAAAGTCATAACTATACAAATGCTAACAAGGCTAAACTTAAATATACCTATTAACCATAAAAGTTATCGTCATAATAGTAATGAAAGATGTTAAATATATAATGAGCCTGATTATTAATTAACTCGCTACCTTTTGGTCAAGCGCTACAAACAACAGGTAATATATAACTTTTAGTACCACATTACTTTTAAGCAAGACTTTTTTGATCGCATCTTAAAATTGAAAAGTAAAAAGTATTTTAATGACGACGATACGCTCAAACGTATTATGTGGCATAATAATACTGCTCTTAACGCGGTATAGTAACTAGATAAATAAGCCTTCCTAAACCGTTTAAATAGATAAAGCTCTTATCTTTACCCTAACTAAGCCCGTAACCCCTTATATTCCTTTAATATTTACGATAGTTACGTATATTACACATTTTAAGGTATTATGTGAGAAATAAATACAACAAAATACTTAATAAAATTTTATTCGCAATATGTGGCATTGAGAAGAGAAAGTACTATTATTACAGAAATTAACGGTTAAAATACTGGTTGGACTAAAATTAGCTTCGGCTTAGGCGAATAATCATCGTTACTAGAGACAATAGTAGTTCAGATTATTATTAGGCAGATTACGTTTTATATTATGAAATTACCTTTCCTTTCCATCCTTTACCTAAAGAATATAAATACCCTTAATGTTAACCTCGATTTTAACTAAACAAGCTCGTTAAAAACGGCTAAAAGTTCTCTTCACCTCCAAATAAAGGAATTTATGGTTTTATTTTCAAAGTTAGGAGGTAATAATGTTAAATTTTACGAAGTTAAAAATACGTCAAATACATCGACGTTTTAACCACCCAACTGTTGATAAACTGTACAAAGTCCTAAAGTCTACAAGGCATGAAGATGTGGAATACTCTATTTTGGAAGCTATCTAAAATCTTCACTATTGCTGTTAAACGTAGACCTAAACCCCTCAAAAATTCAAATTTACACTAAAAAATAACAAGGACTTTAATTGCGAGATTTTTGACGTACTTTATTTAAATAACAAGTTTCATTTTCACGTTATTAACTCTGTAACCTTTTTTTACGAAACTAAGTTTTTAAAGGTACCATCGGCAAAGTATATGTGGAAGACGTTAAGGATGCTATGAATTAACACGTAATTGAGTTCACTTTAAGTTGTCGTTCACGATACCGATATCAATTTTACGGTGACCAAGTTTTAAACAAATATTAGGATAATAGGAATTAAGTGCAAATAGGTGCCTATTAAGGTCTATTAAAGTATTGGGAAAATTGAAAGGATATACGCGTTACTCTTCCGAACGTACTATATCCTTACATGGGAAATTGAAAGCTTTACAGATTAGAAGGCATGCCTTTAAATAGAGGTAAAGGGTCAAAATGTGGGCTTTGACGGCCTAGTACTAACGTTATTTGTTTTTGGAGCGTATCTACGTCTGACGGGTAAATCTCCGCCATTAGTAAGTACCCAAAGGAAAGCTATTGCCTACGGTAAAGTATTAAAGGAGTTACAGAAGAAATCCTCACAGTGTTAAGTCAATAACGTCGTTAATACTAAAAACATCCCTACGATAATAGACGTACTTGCTCTTCTATTACGAAGTAAAGTTTTTATGTAGCGGAAGCTAGTCAAATAGAATGGCCTACATAATATTTTAAGTTTCGTTGCCTTTAGGGTAATTATTAAACCTATCAACGGCTTCACAACATTTCGTATTATCTAGGTCAAGCCTTGTATCAAAACAATTAAAGATAGCGATAAAGATATTTGAACTAAAAGAATAAGCTAATAAAATCCTCTTCTACCTAATATCGATAAATTAATAAAATGCCGCTAATGCGGATACCTACAAAAGAAAACAATATAAAAAACTAGGAATATATATCGTGTCGTATATACAATATTGATTAGGTAATCATGAAAGAGAAGGACGATAAAAACTTGGCGTTAAAACTCCAGATGTAAAGTATTATTAAAACCTTCGGTAGACTTTTTAAGGAAAGTAATAGGATCGAGATTAATAGCCTCCTAGCTCAAAAAGTTGTATAATTCGTACACGAGTCCATTTTCAATCTTTACAACCCGAATATCACGATTTTTAGGTCGAGGGTCATATACAAGGTTAAAGGTAAAACTACAGGGCGACCATATGAAAAGTTAGACCTAATCGCTTAATCATACAGTGATAAAGGAAAACCTAAATCCTTACGCAATCCCCAACGATTTAGAAAATCAGCCAACGTTTGGTAATCGATTTAACAATAAGTTTATTGGTAACTAAAGGGAAATTTATACTTAATAACCGTAAAATGATACAAACGTATATATAATCAAATATCGATTTATAACGAATCTTATTATTAAAGTTACCACAAGAATTACGTACCACGTACCCTCCGGGGACGGTAATACGATATATCAAGCCACTATACGGACTGGTTAAAGAAGGAGTCTATTAATTTTTAACCTATTAGTTATACTTTAAGTTATGGCTGGGTATATAGTCTTTAATATACGACCCATACTTACTAGTAACGTAAGAGAAAGATTTCAATCTAATAGGTATATAAATTGATAATACCCTATTAGTTGAAAGAACTAGCTTTATAACATGAAAATAGTAAGCAATCGAGGATTTAAAGTTTTAATATTACAAATTAATTACGACTGTAATAGAAGATAACAATTTAATTTCAACGGATTGTAAATCCGTATAATTAGTATTAATAATAGCCTTAGTTTTCGCTAAAAAGCACAGGGCTCTCACTTGACTACAATTGATAGGATTAACATAGATAAGGCTTAACGGTACTTGGAATAACGAGCTTGTAACAGTTATATCGTCATCTTATACCAACTAAAAGCCTTTTACAACTTATGGATTACGGTATAAACGTAAAACCTAATATATAAAGACTTGAACCAATAAAATAAAAGGCTTAAGTGTCAGATATGGAATTTGGATCGAGAAATTAACATAATCCCGATTGATCTATCGAAAGCTAAATTAATAATTTTTACGGATATCTCCTTTTCAAATAATACAAACTTATGTTCATAAAATTCGCTTCCTAATAATCTTTGTTAATAAAGATAGGCGGGAAGATCGATTTAGCATTACTGGTAATTTAATTCATTAAACCTCAACTAAATGTAAAAAGATTATATGTATTAAATTAGCTTTCAATATTGACTATATGATAAATGACTATAATATAGGTATAATACTATAAGATACCCTTAATGTCTTTACCAGTTAACCAAAACATTTTTTGATCCTGATGGTAATCTATATCGATTCAAAAAGCCTACAAAGGTGGAAAGATCGAGAATTTCCGATAAATCGATGGCAAGGATAATTCTATTAGCTCCATAACGAAAACATAGCTAAACAAGGCCCTTTAGAGATTTGTAGACAAAAATGGGATAATTATACGCATCGAAAACAACGTTAGCAAGCTACCTGTCAAAACCAAATTACGTGCTAGAAGATAGGAATATGCTGGCGAACTAAAAAATTACCAGGGAAATAAAGCCGGCGATAACAACTTCTTAAAATGATAAGATTAGATCAGGGTTAATAGTAAGTTAGTTAACTTACATAGGTTAAACATGATAAATAGGTAACTTAATCCACGTTAGTTAAAATAACCAGTAGTAAGAAGGGTAATAGTAGCTTAGTTAATCTATATAGGTTGAATAAATTAATAGACAGCTGAACCCATGTAGGTTAAGATAGCTAATGGCGGCGATAGGCTAATACGCGCAATTCTATAGTGAAGGACTTGTATACGGGAATTGTTTAAGTCGAAACTCGGAGCTATAATGTAATTCAAGGTAATTAGGGTTAATTTAAATGCGAAAGTCAACTGTAATTCACAGGAGCCTGGCTAATTGATGGGCATATAATTAAATGGCAACTGGAAACATTTGATCGACTATACTAATGTACACGCATAAAACAAAAAGCTGTCAGTGTAAAAATTATAGTAATTATAATATAGTAGGTTAACTTTATTTACAGTAAAGTTAACTATATTGTTTGTGGGACTACTGTATTAGCTACAAGTCAAGTATAGTATGCGCCCACTTCATGCTAGGGCACGGACCAAGCAATGAGCCAAACAAATTACTGTGGAGATCGGTTAGCGGTCTGCCAAACCTAGAAAAATACATCCATCACCTAACCATTGCAATACTACTGTTACTTCGACCAATCGAATTGATAACGTTGCAATGTTTAAAGTCTTACCAACGGAAGATGTAATGAAAATTTCCTTACTCTTTGATAATGATGCAATCAATATCTTTAAAACTTGTTAACAAGAGCTATAACGAAGTAATACAAAAATAGTAAAGATTTAAATTTCACAAAAATGTTTGTGTTCACTAAAGTCTAGTTACTTGAAAAAGATATATCCCTTTCTTTTATTTTGCTCATTTACGTTTAGCTTAATTATATACTAAATTGTGTTGGTAAGTGTTTAGTCGTTACAAAAATATTCGATTCGAATTATTGTAGTTGAAATAACTAGTGATAATGCTATTGGTAAGGCTTTAGATGTTGTAAAGTTGTCGATTCTATTAATTGAAGTAATAGTAGTATTGCGTGGTCAAGTGGTGGATGTATTCTTCTAGGTTTGACAGACCGTTAGCTAGTCTGCACAGTAATTTGTATGACCAATTGCTTGGCCTGTACCTTAGTGTAACGTAGAGCTATACTGTACTTAACTTACAGTTAATTGCAGTAGGCTCGCATAAAGTAATATACTTAACTTACAGTGAGTATAGTTAACTTTACAGTAAGTAAAGTTGACCTATTTTACTGTAAACACTAATATTTCAATACTGATAGCTTTTTGGTTTGTATATATACGCTAGCATCGTTGACTAATCTTATCCGGTAAGCGCTAAATTGCGACTTCGTTAACTAGCCAGACCCTTGTTAATTTCAATTAGCCTCCGTATTGAATTACACCTAATTGCATATAAGTTTACCCCAATTGCCGTTAATTTTCCTATTTTACCAAGGTTCGCCTTTATTGACTCCTATAAAAAGTATTTCTATTATAAGCCCGTATCATCCATTAATTTTACCGTATTAGTTAAACAAGTTAATATAGTTAGTTTCCTAGTAGTTTTCCAGTTTTCTAGCACACCTTTGACCGCCGTTACGTGATTTGAGCTTTCTGGGAGGCCTATTAATGTAGCCCTTAATACGTATAGTTATCTTATTGTTATTCACAAACCTTTTAAGGGCTTTATTCGGCGATGAATTTTTTATAGTATTAACAGGATTGTTTTTGCCGTATCTTTATCGGGACCTTTTAATTTCCCTCGTTTTGTAGGCTTCGCGGAGTATTATTACGTCGATTATCAGGCGTTTTTCAAAAGGAATTCGAATAGGCTTTTTAAGTAGATAAAAATTACCACCAGGATTTGTGGAATCTTAAGCTACCTGATAATAATGTTAAGTGGTTCCCACAGTATTATGTTTACATTAAAGCTTATTATTAAGACGTAAACCTTTAAAGTTAGTATCTTTTGTATGATATTTTTGTATTTCATAAAAGTCGAATAAATTAGGTTACCGACACTATTAAACTAGTATTTTCGCTTATTTTTATTAACGAGGCTTATTAGGAAGCCTATTTATAAAGGTAAATCGGTTTTGTTCGTAAAAGACTTATCTGTGAAGATTATTAACTTGGCTTTGATAGATCAATTAAGATTATATTGATTTTCCGATCTATATTTTGCGTTTACTATTTAAACTTTTTGTTAAGCCGGTTAAAGTCGTTGCTTGTTGGATTTTGTATTTGCGCCGCGATGTAGAGGTCGTAAGAAGCCTTAGGTTGATATAAGGTAGTAATATAGTTAATACGAGTATGTTGTTTCAAGTACCGTTATACTTTAACTGCGTTGGTTTTATCGATTGTAGCTAAATTAGTACCCTGGTTATTTTGGCGAAAATTGAAGTTAGTATTAATGTTAAGTATACGGATTGACGATCTGTTAAAGTTAAGTTGATTGCCTTTCGCTAGCGTTGTTATCGGCTTACAATTACAGAACTTGGAGTTTTTAATCGTTTGTTATTCTGATGTTATAAAGCCAGCTTTTCCGATGAAAAGAGTATCGTTAGTTTGTATATCTATTAGGCCTAAATTCCTTTTTTTACCTTACTAACAGATACGGGTTATATGTTAAAGGCTTTATATCTATCCGTAATTAAAATTACAACTAATAGGTTAAGAATTAGTGGAAGCCTGTTTTAGTTAGTCCGTATAGAGGCTTGATATATCATATTACCCTTTTTAAAATGTAGATAAGCCGTAATTCCTATGGTAATTCCAATAGTATAATCCATTGAAAATCCTTTGTTAACTGCACATAAATTTACGTTATATTTCGGTCATTCAACATAAATTCATCTTTTGTTTTGGATAATAAACTTGTTGTCAATGCGATCACTAAGAGTTAGTTAATCTTTTCCATTGTTGGCGATTATGTAGGGATTTCGTTTTTGCCTTTATTGTCGTATCCTTAGGCGATTAGGCGTGATTTTTCGTACGGCCGCCCCGTGATTTTACCTTTAACATTGTAGATAATCTTTAACTTAAAAATCGGGCCGTTTGGATTTTAGAGGTTAAAATCAGCCTTCAGCATAATTTTTTTTTTTTTGAGTTCATAAGCCGTTCATCTTGACTCTATCGCTTTTTTCAAAAGGTTTTCCGAAAGTTTTGATAATGTTTTGTATTCGAAGCTTTAATTCCAAGTATTCGTTATTTTCTTTTCTTTTTTACTTACCCAAATAATATTGTAGATACGATCCGGTGTATATTTCTTCTTTTTAACGTTCTTTGTTCGGAGGTCGTTTACATCGGCAGCGTTTTATCGGCTTATCGATAACAGGTAAAGAAGGTTCATATTATCTCGATCTTTTAGCTTAAGGGTCTTTATTATTAGTAACCTTAATGTAAGGCTTAACTTGTGTGTTTTGGAAAAATATAGTATTGTTAGAAGTTTTAATAACTATTTCAAAGTTGGCGATATTTAAGGTTTTGTATAGATCTTTTCATTTATCCGGCCCCCTTTATATGAGGATTTTACTTTGTAATGGCAAAGTAAGTACGTCGATTATTGTAAGGCCGTTTTTAGTGTTAAAGATATCGTTAACCTGGCGATGTGTCGATTTCTTCTATAGTTTCCTTAGTAATTTACCGTAGGTTGTATCCCACTTTTTGGCATTTACTAATAGCGGAGATTTACGCTTTAGGCGTAAGTACGTTTTAAAGACTAGTAGCATTGACATTAGGCCGTTAGGACCTACAGTATCGTTTAAGCTCTTTAATATTATTTAAAATCGTACCTTTGAATCCGTAAAGCTTTTGATTTCTAACGTAAGAATATTATACGTTCGGTTAAATAGGGCGTATGTTCTTTTAATTTTCCTAATATTTCAATGGGATTTTAAAAGCCTTTGTTTGTATTAAATACTCATTATTTTAGCATTTTCTCGAAATTCTGTTATCGTAAAGTTAGTACCAGAATCGTATATAAAGACGTTAGGTGATCTTAAATACATGTTAATCCATAATATTCATAACGCTTTCTACGGGTTTTTTTTTTCGAAAGGGATTAAAGAAATTTAACTTCATGAAAAAAGGTTGCGGAGTTAACGATGTGAAAAATATGCTTGTTATTTAGGTAAAATATATCGATAAAAACCTTGTAATTAAAGTATTCATCGTCTTTTAATATAAAGTTGAATTTTTAAAGGGTTTAGGTATATGTTTGGTAATAATGGTAAAGCTCTTTCATGGGTTTTCGGGTAAAGCATTCTATAACTTCATGTTTTGCGGACTTTAGGGCTTTATATAGCCTGCTAACAGTTAGATAGTAAAAGTTTCGGTGTAATTAACTTATTTCCGGCTTCGTTGGGTTGAATAACATTGTTTTGGAACCTTGAAGATAAAACTATAAGTGTTGTTACTTAAAGATAAGGGAAACCTTTAACCGTTTTTAACCAGTTTGTTGGCGTTAACGTTAACATTAACGTTAACGTTAAGGGTTTTGATGTTTTCCAAGTAAAAAAAGGAAAGATATAAGTGATTTGAAGATGTAGAAAGTAATCGATTTTATAACAGTTTAAATTACTGTTATCTTTAATAACGATAGTTATTCGCATAGTTTGAAGTTAACTTTGGCTTTATTAGTATCGTAAAGATTAATTTTAGTGGCCGTAGTGTTTTCCCTTTGTAGTGTTACGAACTACGAATAGATTTTTTTTTAGTACCTTATTGCCTTTATATTAGACATGATACTTTAAAACGTATAGTTCGCGTAATAATTACAGAGGTCAACGGTTTTTAATAGGTTAAAAGTTCAATTAGGGTAAACGTAAGGATTTTTACCATTTAAATGGTATAGGAATGCGTATTCGACTAGTTATTAAACCTCGCTGGAAGTAGTGTTTTTATACCACTTGATTTTCTTAGGACTATTGTTGCTGTTAATAGGCACGTCGTCTTCGAATTCTACGATTCAATTTAAGTAGTTTTCTTTAAAAGTGGTAGGGTACTAGATATAGTATATTACCTTTTCGTCATTTTATCTGGTTATGGAGTAACTAGTTAATTAATAGCTAAATTTTCCATAATTTCTTTTGCCACTATTACAACGATAGTATTTACGGTTAGTAGATTTGCTTGAAATTTGGCTTTATTAGCGCCAGCGTGGGTGTTACCTTTAGTTTTTGGTCGATGAGCTAAACTTTAGGCGTTAAGAGCGCTTGTAGCTGTATTTTCGGGCGACGTATTCAATTACCGTAAGGTTTTTTTAATTTATGTTAAGGAATTTATCGGTTTTGTCGTATATATTAAGAAAGTTTGGTGTGCGTATTATTACCATTGTAAGCGAGGAAAGTAATTAGTTAAAAAAGCTTTCGCAAATGGTATTTAGGCTTTATAGCGCTTATTAAAATTCGCTAACGCTCGTAACTATTGCCAGTCCTTGTTTGCGAAGTGTAGCTTCGTTAACGTGGGCTTTTCCCATCATCTTTGAACATAATATTAATTTATGAAGTATTTATTTAAGCCTATCTATTAGTATTTCCTTTTCTTTTTCTTTCGTTATTATCGTAGTTTATAGTGTGGTGACTTAGTTTGTATGGTATTGGATAAGGTGGTCGTCGTATTGTAAATGTTTTTATGTTATTATAAACTTTACAAAGGTGGTTGTTTGGGTTCGAAAGGTTAACTAATAATCCTTAACGTACCTTGTAAGAATTTCGGTAAATAGTAAGTGAAAATTAGAAGAAAAAACTTCTATTTACTTGTATATGTTTAAAAATGGTATTATTTTCATTTCTAAGAGGTTGTAGGGCTTTCCGTTATATTTTTTTATATCGTTTTAGATTTTGACGATATCTGTAAAAAAAATTGTAGTCAATGTTAACTATTTTGATAGGTTTTGGAAACAGGTTGCGATAGTTATCACAGTCTTCATTAGTGGTGTTTCCTGGTAGTTTAGGCTATGAATTCGTCGAGGCACGTTGTTAAGGGTAATTTCCAGTCGCTTAGCCCGAGGGGTAAAGTCCTGTAATGGAACCTGAGGTAGGTTTTCACGTATAGGTAAACCTGCTGTAAGATAGCTTTCAGGGGAGTTTACCGATTTTAGTTAAAGTGTTAGGGAGTAAAAGGGATTTAAAGGTTGTAAAAGACTTAACGATCTTGTTTAATTGACTGGTGTAAAGCGTTAAAATTAATACTTTTGGTAGCGTTGACGGCTATTGCTTTACGTACTTTGTCGCCGTTGAAAGCATACTCCGTACTTTCGCATAGAGGTGTTAGGCTGCCAAGCAGATTAACAGATTTATTATTGTTAACGCATAAAGAGACTTAGATTATTTAAGGATAAAAAGGAAGTTTTCCAAACTTTATATAAGGGAATTGAGGTTCCTTAATACCCTTTCCATTAAAACGTAGATTTTAAAGATATTTTTTTAAAGTTGAGCGAGGTCGAAGAGCGTTTGCGCCAACTTTGTAGTATTTTGTATTTAAATATAAATCCCTCATCCCTCAAGTTTTAATTTGAACTTTAATTTAAACTTTTTTGAATTTCCTTTTATATATTATTGGTTTAGTTATCAAAAAGTCGCAATATTTGCGAAAAGTACGATGAGGATTTTAGTTGTTGTTTTACTTGATAATATAATATCTAACGAAGTTAGTAAGATGTTTTCCCGTTAAGTTTTTATCGATATTTTGCGCCTAAAGGTCTTCGTTATAGTACTTGGTAAAAGCAGTTCCGAAAGCTTTAATTGTTTTTTCCCTAACGAAGTCGGTAATAGCTTTAAAGTAAGCGTTAACGGTAGTTATTTTAAGGTTTTGGCCTGTGTAGATTTTGGTGGGTGTGAGACTTGGTGTTTTGGTATAAAGTCGCGTAAGAACTTGACGATTTAGTATGGAGTTGCATAACGTGGCTTTTTCGGCAAAACTTGGCGATTCTTAATGTTTTCGTTTATGGTAGCGATCTTGACGATTAAATTGGCGTAGGTGAAATGAAAAAAGTGAAGTAGGAGTAAAGATTTAGTGTAAAGGGTAAGGTTGAAAGTCGTTTGTTATTAGCAAAGGGCGAAGGTTATTTGTTATTTTGGCCGTAGGATTTAGTCGTTTTTCTTATAGTAATAGCACATATATAAGTATTAAATTAGCTGTTTGTTAACTTATCGAACTTTACAACTTCTAACAGTTAATTTTAACGTCTTTAAAAAAGATTTTGTACAGATTTCTTAGTGTTTTTAACAAGGATACCGTTATTTATTTCCAGATTACTGTATTAGGTTAATGCAACCCAAAAGTATTTTTTTTTTTACCAATGTAAACTGACGCAATACTAATCAAAGCCCTTTGTAAGAATTTTTCTTTTACCCTAACCGCCGTTGTAGCTGTAAAGCGTAATCGGAAAGTAGCTTTTTCTTTTACTTAGCCAATCTATGCTCAACTTAATAAGCACTAATCAGTGTTAGTAGAGCTCTAGACGTTATAATATTGTTGATTCGATTGGTCGAAGTAACAGTAGTATTGCGTGGTCAAGTGGTGGATGTATTCTTTTAGGTGTGGCAGACCGCTAGCCGGTCTGCACAATAATTTATATAGCCAATTGTTTGGCTTATACCCTAGTATAAAGTGAGGTTATACTGTACTTGATTTGCAGTCAATTACAGTAAGCCCGCACAGAGCAATACACTCAACTTGCAGTTAGTATAGTTAACTTTACTATAAGTAAAGTTGATCTACTACACTGCAAATACTACTATTCTAATAAATGCATTAATAAAAATTGGGTGTGAATCCTAAATTAGGTAGGTCGCTAACTAACCTGCACCCTAATTTGTATAAGCAACCACTTAGCACATATCCTACTTTAAATGTGCACATTACAGTTGGTTGACAGCTATTGCAATTAACTACTGGTACACGAATATACCTAATATATATTTTTTAAAAAAATTATCTACAATTACCTTACACCTATACTTTGAGAAATATAGAGTAAATAAATGAAATACTATATGTATTTTCTCGTAAGATATGCTATAGCCGTGTGGTAATATCTATTAATTAATTTGCTATTTCGTATAAATAACTTTGAAAAAAAGAGTTTAATTTCCTGCCTATCCTTATTTGGTAAGCTATTTTGTATAAATATCACGTTAGTAATACCCGGTAGTTAATAATATTATAAGCCTTACTATAAAGAAAAAAAATGCATTATTTGGGCAAACGTGTGCCATATTAGAAAAAAATGTGGTGTATTAGGCCAAATTCGGTCAAGTTTACACAGTAAGGTGGCACAGACTAGTTACCTCGCAGGGATGCTATTATTTCGGTACGATATCATAGTATACAGTGACCTTCCTGACTAAGCTTCGCTGACGGGTTTGCTTGCAAAGCCGATTCCTCAGCAAGGTCGCCGTATAGACCAAGTCCCAACGTATTTGTTGCACGTTGGTTTTCAACGAGTTGTGAGACACATGTGGATTGCCTAGCGATAGCAAGCATTGTTGCTGGAGCTTAAGCATGCCTTTTTCACCATGTCAAGACGGGAACGGGAAAAGACGTCGGTCGAGTGCGTGCATTTGCATTTGCATTTGCATTTGCATTTGCATTTGTGTGGAAAAAGCCTCGTTTCCCTTGCATGCAATTACCAATCCGACTGCCTGCCTTTGAAACCCGTGGTATATCTATCGTAATGAGGAGGCGCTTCCTGCTGCTAACGCCCGCCACCAATGCCGTCCGACTCCATGTGAACCCCCATATTTCGCATCATGCCATCCGAGACGCCGTGAAGATGCTGTTTGGATCCCGTTGAACGCCTCGGGATGCGCTATGGATCCTCCGTCAAATCCATCATGCTCACTCTCCTCGAACCGCCTGCCGCACCCGCGGTGGCCTTCTCCTTACCCTTGCCCTTGCCTCTACCCCTGCTGTTGCTGCCGTTGCTGCCGTTCATCTTGGCCGCGAATCGAGAGCTGGCCTCATGCTTGAGCTGGCCAAGCTCCAGTTCGAACTCGGCCATGCCTTCGTCGTTGATATCACTCAGGATGCGCCCGCTGGCTGAGCACTCGTTAAGCGCCTTGAGCAAGAGCTCGGTTGCGATTGGGTCTTGTGGGTTGATGGCCAAGGCCTCGTGCAGCACATTCACTGCCTCCTCGGGCTTCCCGATGTCGAGGTAGATAAGGCCCTTGGAACAGAAAATGGCCGCATCCTTGCCTTTCTCTCTCAGCACCATGTTGAATTCGCCAAGGGCCTGCTGATACTTCCGCTGCCGGCGGTAGCTGTGACCCAAGTTGGTGCGTGAGACGATCCACGCTTGCGGATCACTGTCGATCGCCTCCGATATCTCAAGCGACTCCTTGAACTTCGCAATCGCATCCTTGAGTCGGTTCTGGTGGTAGTAGACGATCCCCATTTCGTTGAGAAGCAGCGGGTCCGTCTTGCATAGCTCGTGCGCTGTGTTAAAGAACTCCTCCGCCACCGTCATGTTGTTCAACGCGTGGTGCTGCATGCCCAAAAAGACCTGGGGCAGGTGGGTTCCCATGAACAACCGTGCCGCTGTAGAGTAGGCTGAAATGGCCTGGTCATGCTCACCCTCTGCTGCGAAGGTGTGGGCGAAGCCGATCCAGGCAGGATAGAAGTGTGCGTCCATCATACTCGCCTTGCTGAAGTAGCGGCGAGCCTCGGCAATCTTACCGATGCGGTAGTAGTAGGTAGCCACAGCCAGCCACGTGCACGGTTCCTCGGGGTGCGTGTCTGCGAGCTCATGGGCAACAAGGAATAGCAGGTTCTTCTCGTTCAGCTCGAACAGGCAGGCCAGGTGGATGGGGTAGACGCCGAGGTTGTGTTTGTCTTCTGTCAAGACAGCATTGGTGAGCTCCAGTGCATCTTTGAAGCGAGACTGGGTGAGGAGCTGGTCCGCTTTCGCCAGCAGGATATCCGGGTTGTTGCCAAGGTTGTAGTGGGTGGTGAGCGTCTCGCAAGCGGTGTTGAAAGCGGCCTGCCTACGGTACTTCGACAGTCGGGTGCAATACAAGTACTGGACGTAATCGCCAGTGTCTCCTTGGGACGCGTCGGTGCCATCACCCAGATCCAGTGATGCAAAATCGAGGGATTCCAGAAACTCCCACTCCTCTGACGACGACAGGAGCGAGTTCTTGGTGAGCTGATGGAAGGCCTCGAAACACTGGACGTCGATACGAACAGCATTTTTGTAGCACTCCTTTGCGCGGTCAAAGGCATTCTGCTTGGCGTAGCAGATGCCCCGCAGGTAGCACATGCCGGCCTCGTAGCGTCTGTTCCCCGCCTCGGCTTCCGACTGTGTGCGTGCCTCGTGATGTGATCTCGAGTTGGATGATGGCTTGCTGCTCGCGCCAGGCTGGGTCTTGCGCTTGTTGGTCTCTTTGGACCGGATCAGGTAGGCCGGATCGCGCTCGCCGAGGATGGCGAGGGCCTCGTCGAAGCGGGACTGTTTGATGAGGCAGTGGGCGGCGAGGTACTGGCACGAGGGGGTTCGTTGGACGAGGTCTCGGTGTTCGAGGAACTTCTGGGCTCGGGTGTAGTTTCCAGTCGAGAAATGGACCTGGGCCATCCAAAAGGCATCATTATCGTCGTCTGGAAACGCGGCGCGTCGCGTCACGTCACGTCAGTCCAGCGCAGCACGAGACAGGGAAACGATTGATGTGGAGCGAGGACGGCCGAGTGCTCACTCGTCAGAGCCAAAAGCTTGTCACCAACAAAGATGGCAGTCTCAAATTGGCCTGCATTGAAGGCGTTTTGGCGCCACTTGCGCAAAAAGGCCTCCATTTTGCTGTTGTCTTCGGGGCTGTCATTGGACATGGTGAAGTGAAGGAAAGCAAGGGGCCGCTCTGCGGTCCTCCAGGACAAAAGGCCAGCAACAGAAACCCTCCAAAACAGAGCCTGATTTGCACGGGGGTCAACTGAGATCAATTGGGTTCATGGAGTTTCTTGATGACGCGGTCAATTGATCCCGTACGCATTTCTGTTCTGATTACTAAGCAAGGGGCTGAAGTAAGCCAAAGCAACAACACAGCAACAGTTTTGCTTGAAGACCTACATTTCATCTCCATCATCTACATCTCTACATCATCTACATCATCTTCACTCATGATCCCGGCAAGTAGCTGTGTCCTGTGACCAGTGGCCCATTTGTCTTGATGCCACTAGGCAGCTGCATATTCTTCCAGGACTCTGATGTCTCGCTCATCTTTGGGCAGCAGGCACACGCCTCTGCTCCACCAAAGATCTCGGCCTCACACTGAACCCTCAACAGCAAAGCTATGAGATGTTTCTGTCATTCATGGCAAGGCAGGCTCTACCTATGGCCTGGCTGTTGTCTCTGTTGCCTGCGTCAAGTCTGACTCACTGGCATGAGGCTGACTGCTCCCAAAGGTGGAGGAGATTGCCATAGCCATAGGCAACCACATGAATGTGGCGTGCATCCCCAAAATAAATATGGGGAAAGACTGTGCTCGCCTCTAATCTCCTAATCTCCCATCCGGAAAGTCTGCAAAGACTTGCAGTCCGCCCAGCAGCCCCTTTTCACCATGGCCTCTTCAGAGATCCTTTCGCAGACCCTCCTCTCCATCACCAAAGTCAAGCTATCGCAGCTGGACAAGCAGAATAATGCCTACGAAACCGGAAAACGCCAGCTCGAGGAGAAAGTCGCAGCTGAGACGGCCCATGGCAAGCGAACCCGCGCCCTCGTCACCGGAGCCAGAAGCCTCCCCAGCATGACGTGCCTCAGTCTGGACCCTTTGCTTTCCTTGGGCAATCTAGACCGCTTCGTCCAACAGGCGTAGAAAGACCCGTCCGTCACCGACTCCTTCATCCTGAAGTGCGAGGCTTCTGTCCGCAAGGAGCTTGACGTCCAGAGCACCAAGTACGCCTATGTAAGGCCAATTTTGTACTTTGTCTTAGCAGTCTCACTCATATCCGCTAAACCTTGCCCTCTGAAGAGATCAATTGTTAACAGAATTGTAGGCATCTCTCTACAGCAAGCTCGTCGACGAGTGGATCTGCCTTGGAAAGAAGGATGAGAGCAGCATTCCAGCCGAGTCCACGTCGGTCGGACGTGAGGAAGCCCAGCTTCAGAGAGCAACGTGGGAGGAGTACGCCTTCAACGCCAAGCAGACGGACGAGGCTGCCATCAAGGCCTACCTGGAAGATGTCTTCGAGTCCGAGAAGGCTGTGAAGGACAAGTTGGACTTGGTCAGGCGGACTTTGGAACATTTCCAAGAGACGCTGGCGTTGAATCATGCGTGCTTTGATGGCCACATTGTCCGCAGCACGATCCAGGGGATGCTTCGAAGCGACGTTCTGACGGATGCGAAGAGGTCGATGCTGACCGACTTCCTCGGTATCAAGGTCGTCTTGTCGGAGATCGCCGACGTCCTCAACATGCGCATGAAGACCCGTGAGAGCTGGGCGTGGGAGGGCGACCTGATCGTCGACCAACGCCGGAAGCTCAATGGACGTTACCGATTCTATCCCGACGAGGATCTCCTGCAGTCCATCTTCATGCACAACATCGGCTTGCGATGGGCAGTCAAACTGCGAGAGTGTTTCTCCGTGTTTCTCGCCTCGCATGTGTGGAAGTCGACATCGGAGCCCATCAGCCAAGACGATCGCCGACGTCTCTTTCGGATGATGGGCTTGGGCACGGAGCTTCCGCAGAATACTCTTCCCGGCTTCCGGCAGATGCATTTCGAAAAGGAGATCTTTCTAGGCCAGCTACCCCAATCTTTGGAGGAGCAGTGTGGCGGTTATGACACTGAGGACGATGCCGAGGAGAGTGATTCTCGCAAGAGTCAGCTCGATGCCATACAAACACTCTTGCACATGATCCAGACCGATATTCTTGTCGCCAGTGGTGCTCCCACATCAACTCAGAAGAACCCCCTATGCAAGCCTGTTACGGTCATCCGGTCGGACTTAAGTGGTTCGGACCCAGCATTCCTCACTCCTCTATTACTACTGTCCTTGAATATTTCGGGGTCAACAAACAGTGGCTCGGCTTCTTCGTGAAAGTCCTCGAGGCCCCGATCAGGTTCAAGCAGGATGCAGACAGCGTCCCAACTCGGACGCGGAAGCGTGGCATCCCCATCAGTACCCCTATGGCAGACGCCTTCGCCGAGTCTTTGCTCTTCTGCGTTGATTTTGCGGTCAATCAGAAGGCTGATGGGACACGTCTGTACCGCCTTCACGATGACATGTGGCTCTGGGGCGACATGGAAGTCTGCAAGAAGAGCTGGACGGTCTTGACCCAGTGTGCCGATGTCCTCGGATTCGACTTCAACATGGAGAAGACAGGCTCTGCCACGGTGCCTAGCTCTCAGAGATCAGCTGTGTCTGCCGCCGACGATGGATTGCCTAGCGACGCATCCATGTCGTTCACAGTACCGGTCTCCGAACTCGAATCTGTCCTGCCGAAAGGACACGTGACCTGGGGATTCCTGAAGCTGGACCCCAAGTCCGGCCGTTTCATCATCAATCGAAGAGAGGTCGACCAGCACATTGACGAGCTTCGGATACAGTTGGTGGCCTGCAAGAGTATGTTCGACTGGATCCAAGCTTGGAACATATACGGTGTTCGATTCTTCAGCAACTTCTTCGGGAAGCCTGCAAATTGCTATGGTCGCCAGCACGTCGACAGCATGATGGACACATTCCAGCATATCCAGCAGCAGCTCTTCCCTGACACCGGCAGTGCGGGCGAGCATCTGAAGAAGATAATTGCCGAGCGCTTCGCCATACCTCAGAATGAGATCCCTGACGGCTACGTCTACTTCCCTGTCACGCTCGGCGGTCTCGGTCTCAAGAACCCCTTCATCAGTCTCTGCCTCATCCGGGACTCGGTCACCAAGAACCCGGCCGCCCTGGTTGGCAACCACACCGAGGAGGAAGAGAAAGAGCACGTGAATGCCAAGCGCACATACGAGAGCAGCACTTTCAACCCAGCTGGTTCCATCTGGAACCACTACCGGCCTGACTCGCACGACGAGCCCTTCATGAGCAGGGAGGAATACTCCCAGCACCGCGAGCTCCTCAGCGTCCCGCTGGCCAGCAAGTACAAGCAGCTGATGTGCGAGCCGGCCCCAGTGGACGTCGAGCTGCGCGGCGAGGTCAAGGCCGCTCTGGATGCGCACGAATGGGCCGACATGAGCAGCTACGACCAGTGGGTCGTCGCTCTGTACGGGCGGGAGATGCTGGCCAAGTTTGGCGGCGTCAACGTGGTCGAGAAGGGTCTGCTGCCGATGGGCATGATGGACATGCTGCGCCAGAGCAAGTTCCAGTGGGTTGGCTGAAGACAGGGTGTGTAGGCAGGGGCAACCGGCTTCGGGCCGACTTGGCAGGACGGCCCACTTTGGCCGTCAGCGGCCGTCGGCTGCCGTCAGTTTAGTCTAGAACAACAACATTGCTTTCCCTCCTTAACTGCTCGACCTATTTGGCCTTGCTTCATACGATACTGTTTACATTGGTGGAGAACCAAGTTGATTCTTTAGGGACCTTTCCTACTGTTTGGTTTCTGGAAAATCTTACCACTAAACGCCTCCCTATACAGTGTTGGCTGAAGGGGTGACAGCCAACGTGAGGAATTGAATTGATGTTGATGTTAGGGTTAAGGTTGAAGTTCTGTTATCAACAGAGCTAAGACCAGCGACGGCGATTTGAACCCTGCCGTACCGATAGCGCTTTCCCCGCCTACACAACGCCTTTTTTTCATCGTGCTCGAGACCCCGAGAGCTCAACTCAACTCAAACGAAGCCATCACCACCAAATCCATTCCATTTCATTCCTCATCTCCTTTCAATCGCCCAGTATTCACATTTCCTCACCCATTCCCCGCTCAAATACGGTTATCAATACAATTAACTACATTATATGCAAAATAGTTGTAACAGCATTGAAATGTTAATAAATGAGCAATAAATGAGCTGTAATAATTATGAATTAACTATGAAAACTTATTCTTAAAAAGTGGTTATAATCAGTTCTAAAAGAAAATTATTGTAGCGTGGTTATAGTTGACCATAAAGAAACATCTATATAATATATATATAACAAAATATAAATAATACTATAGATAGTATGATGAATGGCACAGAGTATAAGGAATATACATAAGATATCAGTCTTGTATTAGGATGCCTTAAGCAAAGTATATAATTTGAAGTAGTGTACTTATATTCTACTTCGAAACGTATACTCTCCTTGTTGTACTGGCCTGAAGGGTTAGTGCAACTGACTGATAACAGGGATGCATGCATCAGTTGAGTACTAAAAGTATTGCAGGTAGTTTGTGCATACTGTACATAGTCTTTCTTCTTTGTTTAGCCTTATGGACTAAACTTAAACTTCTTCTCTTATGCTTTCTACTACAATTAAACACTGAAATACTAACTTTTGGTTTAACTCTACACATTACCTAACATTTATAAGTCCCTCTCTCCTCTTTATACCGTTTAATATGATTTTAATTATAAACCATTCACATTATATATCATTTACATTAATTTTTAAATCTTAACTAATATCAATCAATAGCTTGGTTTAATTAATTATAGATTGTGTTGGTAGTTTTTTAGTTTTTACAACGTAGTTGGTTCGAATTCTGGTTGAAATAACTAGTGTATTTCATTGAAAGTGGTGATGTGTTACCTCTAATTTTGGCAGACCGCTAGCCGGTTTGCACACTAATTTTTATAGCTAATTATCTGGTCAATTCTCTAGCTTCAATTGGACACTTATTATACTTTACTTATAATTAACACAGTTAACCTACAAATGATGCATTTAATTAGCAATTGGTACAATTAACTTATAGTTAATATAGTTAAATTAACTATACTACATTTAACTACTATTTCAATAATAGCGACTTTTTGTTTTTGTATGTACGCATTAATATAGCCAATCACTAATTTGTAGTAATCCATAAAGTTCTTTTCAACTTCCTCAGAAAGACCTATATAAATTCTAGTTTATTTCGTACACAAATTCACTTCAATTACAGTGTTTCGTCCCTTATTTCTACGTATTAACTTCCTCGACTTCTATATATAAATCTTTCGTTACAAATCCTCATATTATGAATGATATACATTTTTCTAATAAGTTTGTGCACTTTTTTTTTATACATTACTACCCTAATATTATTTTAGTTTACTAAGGTATCCCTATATTTTTACTTTATATACCGGTCGTTCAATATAGCCCTTCATTTGTATGGTTAGCCTAGTATCATTTCCAATTATTTTCAGAATATCAATAACTGTAGATTTAGTTATAACGTCAGCGGATTTATCCTTGCCATTAATTCATTTGTATTCGTTCATCTCACGAGCTTCATATGCCTTTTAAAAACCATTACGTTTATTAGTAAACGTTTTTTATCGGTTATAACGAGTTGAAAAAGGCATTCGTAGAGGTTTTAGGAGTAAATACAAACGATTATTGGTGTAGAAGATAATCTCAGCGATTTGGTAATAGTTTTTAACGTGCTATCGGTTACTATACCGATATCAAAGCCTGTTATCATACCGTAAACCTCTGATACTGATACGGTTGGTATTATAAATTTATATTTAACGGATATTTCATACATAAGGCTTTCAGTAATCGTAATCTTCGTAATCAACATATCCTCGTTAATAAGTATTATAATGAATCCGATTTAAAATGTAGATTCAGTGTTATTTTTGAAAAAAAATCGGAAACAAACATCTTGAACTTCGCCATCATCAAGTCCACTGGTATTATATATTAACACATTTGTCCTAGTTGCTTATCTGTTACTAGATGTACCCATTCAATATATCATAATCTTTTCCTTGTGCATATTGGAATTACGCTGTAATCGACGAATCGAAAAATGTTTTTAGCTAACATATTGTAATGATATAGGACGCTCGAGCCTTTTATTCAGATTACCATTATAATTTTGCCTTGTTGGTCTTATTAATCTTTGCTAAATTCATTACTTATCCCTTTTAACGTAGGTTAAGATACGTATTATGAATATTGTTAATACTATAAATACAGATTAATGATCCGTTAAAATTCAGTTTTTTTTTTTTAGTTAACATCTTAAAATAATTTGTATTTGGAAAGGCTTGAATCTTCGATAATACGTTATTTTGGCTTTATAAAACTAGAATTTCCGAAGAAAGGTGTATTGTCAGTTTGAATATTAATAATATCAAAGCTTTTATCATTTGTGATTAAAATATATAGATTAAACGTTAATGTCTTTATACTTAGCATATTTCCAAAGTAGGTATTGTAGGTTGAAATTTAATAAATATGTTGGAATAGTATTACATGCAGTACAGTAGGTCGACTTTACTTACAGTAACTTTGACCGTACTACAAATGTATTACTTTATGCGGACTTACTGCATTGAGTATAAGTCGATTGCAGTATGCTACACTTCATTCTAGGGTACGGGCTAAGCAATTGGCCATACAAATTACAGTGCAGACCGGCTAGCGGTCTACCAGACCTAGAACAAGACATCTATCATCTGACCACGCAATACAACTGTTACTTCGACCACAATTCGAATCAACAACGTTGTAACGTCTAAGGCCTACCAACAAAATACCTATTTCGGTTAATCTATAAAAAGGTTTAACGTATCATATTACTGTTTTAGTAAGAAACTTATGTTTTATTTTTTTAGTAGATTCAATAATGTAATCTGTTTAAATTTCGTAGTATAGAATATATACGCTTGTGTAATGAAATAGCTAGAAAGGGTAAACTTACCTCTTGGGTAAGGTTTAATGGATTAAATTACCGTTTCAGTTGAGAAGTTATCTTTTGACTTTTACAGAAGTTTTAGTAGCATAATTTACTAATTATAGGTGATAAACTGCGTGTACGTTAACGTAATATTACAGCCATTGAAAGTGAATTTACTGTTTACTCTAACAGTTAAATTGGTATTAATTACGATGATAGAATATTAGTCATTTCTTTAGATTATAGGCAATTAAGGAATGATGTTGGTAGGGCTTTAAATGTTATAACATTGTCGATTCGATTGGTCTTCGAAGTAACAGGTGTATTGCATTGGTCAGGTAGTGGATGTATTGTTCTAGGTTTGGCAGACCGCTAGCTAATCTACACTATAATTTTTATAGCTAATTGCTTAGCTCGTACCCTAAACTGAATCGGGCACTCCATAATCAACAGACTTACAGTCAGTACAGTCCACTTTACTGTAAGTAAAGTTAACTAACTGTATTACAATTGATCTGTTAAAAATAGCAGTCAATATTGTTCCAACAAATGATTTAATTTTGCTTTCATCACCTCATTATAAACGAATAACTTTGATTTTTTTATACGACCGGTCTATGATTTTTCCTTCAATGTCGTAAACTTTTTTTGATTTGAAAATCGTTATGTGTTTCTTTTCTAAATATGTTAGTAGTATGAGTTAAATTACGTTACAAGTAAAGAAACTTTTATATTTAATGAGGTTAATTTATTCAAAGGCTATCACAGTGTATTAATGATTTCTTTAACTTATAAATTGAAGGTTATTTCACTATTAAACTTTATTCCTTACTATATACAAGTCGTAGTGTATATTTTTCTAGGTCTGTAGTTTTTGTCGCCATTCTTCTTCTTAATTTGTATATTTTTTGGGTAATTTTCTACTTTTTATTCGTTTTTTCAGCTTGTTAACGATTGGTTCTAGAGGAATATTTTACCTAATATGTTATATCTGAGGATCTTCGTTGAGTTAACGAGTTTTCTATATAGTTTAAACTATATAATGCGAAACGTAACAGAACTGTGCGCGGTTTTGACTATTGTTGAAGTTACTATATAAAAAGATAGTGTGTAGGCTTATAAATTCAAGTTTCCTCGAATCTATATGAAGGACTTGATATATAATTAAGTTTATATCTATAGAGATCTCGATCATCAAGATTAAGACTCTGTACTAGTAAATACTAGTTCCTTTGCGTTAGTAAATATTAGATCTGGTAATATCTCCGTACTGATCCTCCGTACTAGTGATTATTAGTACTTGTATTAGTAAATCCTGATGAACTTTGAGGATATATTTATCTCCGGTGAATTCCTTATCTTTGGTATCAAGACGTGTTCAGTACTTGAAGTTGTATTAAGTACTGACTATCTTCGTTATTGAGGGAGTTAAGTGACTATACCTGTTGTATTTTTAACATACCTTCTTAAAATTTATGGTCTATTTAGAAAAAAAAAGAAAAAAAAGATAAGTAAAAATAGAATAAAGGTTAGAGTGTAAAGTATAAGAGGCATAATATTGAGAAAAGAAAAGTTGGTTGATGAAAAAAAAAATCTATATAGTCCAATTTTAACTAATAACTTTTATAGTACTTTATTAATATCCTAAAGTTTGTAAAAAAAACACTTTATCATTTCATACCCATAATATCATAAGGTAACCTAAAACATAAAGGTATATGAATCATACCATTTATTTAAGCTTGAGTTAAACAAATTAAGCCGTTATATTGTTATTTAGTGTTTTGATTTCAGTAGTAACTTTATTAAGTTATCGGTTAGGTTTTCATTCGTAAGTGCCTATTTAATTTGTATTATATCACGTTTTACATCATCTATTAGAAAGTGTTTTAAATAGTTGTGTGTTAAATATGTTGGTAATATTAAGAGTTATTATTGAACTTCATATTACCCTAATTATTGAAATATATTATAATAATAATGGGAATACGTAGCTTTGTAAATAATTTTTACATTTAACGGGTATTTTGAGTTATATTTATTACTGTTACAATTTTAGTATCTATAGAAGAGAGGCATACTCTAGACCTTCGTTTAGATACCTCATTAACCATGATATTAACGACTGGAATTGTGTATTTATGGGTAAACTTTCTAGTGACTTTGTCCCCCTTTAAGTTATAATAGTATTAGTTAGTTATTTAAAGTTTGTAGTCTTTATAATAATTTTAGCTAATGTTTGTAGCGTTTTAATAAGCAAATGCTGATAGTTTTTTACTGCATACTTTTAACCCATAGTCTTTGTATTATTTGAAGTATTTGAAGTTGTAACTGAAAATTATAATGTTTTTATGTGAAGTATTGTGATAAAAGCGTGAAAGTATTAATACGAGGAAGGTATTGGAATAATACTACATGTAGTACAGTATGTCAACTTTACTTACAGTAAAGTTGACTATACTGACTGCAAGTTGATTGTATTATTTTGTGTGGGCTTACTGTATTGAGTATAAGTCGAGTATAGTACGCCATACTTCATATTGCGGCATAAACCAAGCAATTAGTTATACAAATCATAGTGAAGATCGGCTAGCGGTCTGCCAAACCTAGAACAATACATCCATCATCTGACGACGCAATACTACTGTTACTTTGATTAATAGAATCAGCAACTTTGTAACGTCTCAAAGCCTATTGATAGGCAGGGCCTACCAATACTAATCAGTTCTTATTAGGTTAAGCATAGATATGCCAAGTAGAAAAAAAAAACTACTTTATGATTACAATCTACGTTAACAACGGCGGCTAGGGTAAAGGAAAGATTCTTGAAAAGAGCCTCTATTAGTACTTCGTTAGTCCACAACGGCAGGAAAATAGAAAAGACTTTTAGATTTCGCCAGTCTACAAAGGCGATTTAGAAGTAAGTAACGGTATTGCTATTGAAAACACCAAGAAATATTTACTAAATCGTTTTGAAAGATGTTAAGATTGACTATTGAAAGTCTTAGAGTTCGGAAAGTTGTCAAACGGATAAATTAATACTATTACGGGTACTACTACTATAAGGAAAACGACTAGGTTTCACGGTCAAAACAAAAATCAACCTTTATCACTAATAACAAACAACCTTTGGCATTACTCACTACACCATACCTTTGCTTCTACTTTACTCTTTTCCACTTCCCTATGCCAATTTAATCGTTAAGATCGCTACTTCGAGCAAAAACAACAAGTCGTTTCGAGAAAGCCACGTCACGCTAATCTAATGTCAAGTTGTCAAGCTCTCATACGACTTTACGCCAAAACACAAAATCCCTACTCCTAAGACTATCAAGTCACTCGTTTTACACGACCATTAAATTCTACGTAAACCAAAACTTTGAGATGGCATTCAGCCAAAAGCAAATAGAGGTAATTAAGACCCTTAGTTCTCAATTGACCAAATATTTTAATAAAGATCTTTGAGGTTGTGATGTCGATGAAAACTTAACTGAAAAACACCTGGTTAACTTTGTTAGCTTTTAAATTATCGATTACGACAGAGGATAAAAACTTAGCTGCGAGGAACGCGCTTTTTCCAAATATCGTAAGTTTTTTGACGATTAGACTATTGATATGTAAAAGAAAATCCAAAAAGGTATTGAGTTAAGGATAAAGGAAAAACTCTAGCGAAAAGGGGTTTACGTACCTAAAAAAGGGTCAACTAAATTGACAGAGACTTTATTCGACCTGGCCCATCTTAAAGAATGTTTTTAAGATCTACGCCCTAGGGGAAAGAGTATTGAGGAATCTTAACGCCCCCATATATGTTCCAGGGGATCTCCCTTTTACCCTCAGCTAAGTTAAACCTCTTTACGCGCCGACGATAAAGAACCTGTTAACCTGTTCGGCAGTCTAGCACCTCTACGTGGAAGCGTAGAGTACGCTTTTAGCGGTGGTAGAATACGTGAAGCAGCGGCTTCCCACGTGGTGTAATGATCACACTCAATACCCATGAGTATATAGAAGGTATCAGAGGGTTTATATTATCAAGAAAATAGCAGAGGTGCTAAGTAAACAATATCGCAACCGTTCAAGTAATAATCAAAAGCCGTGAGGCTATTCAGAATATAATGAGACTGAATACTTAGATTGATAACTAAAGAGCTATGAAGGAAATGCTATCTATGTGGTGATGACCGTGTCCTTTTATCCTATAGCCTTCATACCATCTTCAGTACTGGATCGTTTGGATCGCTTTGCTATCCTAGCGATCCATCGGCTAACCCTAACCTTGGGTTGCTTACATAAGAGATGTTCCCCGCTTGATGTATTAGATATCAAGCTCTTAATAGCGCAGCCGACCGCTAGTCTGTTTCATGACCTACAGTTGGTTCTTGGATTATAAAATGCGTTTAGAGGAATTGACGTTGACGCTTTATAATAGTTAATTAAGTAAGATCGTCAAGTCCCTCAAAACCTTTAAGTATATATAGCCCCCTAGTACTTTAATCGATAAGTCCTCTAAGAACCTTCTTACGGCAGGTTTGCCTACAAACGAAATACTAATAAAGATTGGGATGACTATCGCGACCTGCCCCTAAGATATGTCAAAATAGTCAACATCAACTACAAGCTTTTCACGAAATTCACCAAGATTTGAAGCGATGTAAAGAAGTATAACAGAAAGCTCTACAACCTCCTCAACACGAAGATAATACCCTTTTTAAACATTTGAAAGTGGATGGAGGTTTCCCCTTCTAGTTTTTACTTACTGTTCCCCGAAATCCTTATAAGGCACGCCAGAGACTATTATATAACCTTCCTGATCCGAGTAATTAAGTTTCGATGGATTTATAACGGTATAAAGATCTATTTCGAATACAACGTCTACTTTACGCAATACTATATATATTAGGCCACTGCGAGGTGAGTGACGATAATAATTCAAAATAAAGAGGAGGAAATAGTAATTAATATATTTAACTAGATAGTATTGTGCTATGTGTACATACGAACGTATGGTGATATTCTGGTCTGTATTTTAAGGTAAAGTCTAAGCTAAAGGTGGGAATCTACCAGAGCATAACAATAAGTACTCATGAAAAGAATGACTCATAGGTAGGTAGTCTCATGAGAAGGCGCACTCATGAGTAGGTAATCTCGTGGGAAGTCACGAGACATCTAGGTACCGAGCAGGCATCCATGTAGCGAGTAACCCCCCCCCCCCTAGATACAACAAATACCGGGGGCAAAAATAAATAATAATATACTTGTAATTTAACATTCGTCATTTAAAAGTCCTTAATTAACTCCGGGCAATTTAATTCTGATACCGGTTTCCATTCGTCGTTACGAGCCGTAAAGCCTTTTTATTTGAGAAAATATTGAACTTAATCCCCTTTACGGCTGCGTTAATCTACTCGTTTAGCCAATATACGTTTTAATTTCCAGTTTTTGACATTTGATCCGTCATACTCGTATTCAACTGGCCTAGACGATGGCGTAATTCTTTTAAATGTGTTGTTTGCTGCATTTTAAAAGGGCAATAAATAAGTAATATTAACAGTTGGTTAAATTTGTAAATTTATTAGGAAATCTGAGGTAAAACCCAAATTATTAAATTTTCTTATAATTGTATATAGTTTTATACACAGTGATTATAATTTTACTTTCTTATAAAGTGGTTTGTAGGATTTTTATAGATTTTGTTAGATTTTTTTACCCATAGCAAATCTATACCAATGATAATTTTCATTGTATCTTTTTCTTATCTTAATAGTAATAATATTTATTGTTAATTATACGTTTCATCGTAAATATTCCCGTATAAAACGAATATCTGCCTACTGATAGGGTAGAATTATTGTAAAAATATCTACTAGTGTCGTAAGCTTGAATCCAAATAAATATTCATAAGAATTAGCTTTTAAGGTACTTGAATAAGTATTGTTAAGATTTTATTATAAATCCGGTAAAACATTAACCCAATATTATTTATGATATTTTACGACAAAAGAAAGTTAAGCTAATTTAACTAACTGGTTTTCGCTCTTTATTTACCCATTCGATTATAGATTATAAGCTATTGTTATTATTAAACGTATTTCAAATACTTTTTACAAACTTTTCTAAAAGGCTGATATAACTTGACAGCTTTATCCTAGATAATCTGTTGTAAACAAGGTCAGTCACATAATAGAAATTGTCGAACTAAAACAGCTATTTAATCTTCAGCCGTATACGTTATATGGCTAGGAATTAGGAGTATTCGCTTGGAAGTTTTGTATGTAATAAGTATTACAATATCGTAATATTCCTTACCAAGTAATATCTAAGGTATACCTTTAAAAGGTACTATTAGTAATATGATCATAAAGTTCATGCAAATCGTATACATTGGTTTTTCAGATACTTAAATAGGTTTGAGGCGACTAAGTGGTTTTTAGTTATCGTTACGTAGTTTTCTGCAATACATGCAATTTCTAACGTATTCTTTTATTAGCTTACTTTTCCAGCGAAAATGTACTCCGTCTAAGGTGGCTTTTTTTTTTTTGGATCCGAAATGGTGCTTTTTATCGTGTATTTTGGTGAGAAGTTCCTGTAAGAGTATTGTAAGAACCATAAGTCTTTTATAACTATTTGTATCGCGATTATATAACAAGCAATTAACCAATCGAAATAAGTGTTTAAGTTTAAAAGCATTAAAATACATATTCTTATTAGTTTTAGTATCTGCGAAATCTTACAAAATTCCACGCCAAATAACATTTTCATAATAACCGGTTGAAAAGCGAAGTGGTATGTCGTTGAGCATTTATGCATTAACCAGATACATTATTTAATAATTTACCACCGGTAGGTTATTAAAGATATAATTTAATATCGGTACATTAGTTTTGAAAAGTTTTCAGTCCTCGTCAGAAAGTAAGTGTATATATCATTATATATCTTTATAGATAGTATATTTAGGTAGCAGTACATTACGCTATAAGGTACACTCCTGAAGCATGACACGATCACATATCATGTTACAGGCTGTACTCTTGCAGAGTATATGATCACGTGTCATGTTATAGGCTATACTCTTGCAGAGTATATGATAACATGATACGATGCAGATTATACGCTTATGCGTGGAGCGGTCTAGAAGCAAGTATTCCAGAGTGGTACGCTTTGGGCGAGGGCTTATAAGCCCTCACCCATAACGTACACCTCTGAATACTTCTTCTTAGATTATCATCTTTACTATACTACAAATACCAATCATTCTTGATTACTCTTCTAATAACTTATATTCACGTGAATATTCTAGGATTTGGACCTACCGACAGTAAGCGACTAAGGGTATCTACTACCAAATTAAAGCGTTCCGGCAAATGAACTATATTTAACGAGTATAAATTAAGGTAAATTAACGCGTTAAATAGTCGTCGATTTACCTTGTTTATAGGTATCGTATTTAGCTAAGTTTGGTTTACAATACTTCGAGTAACTTTATAATTAGTAACAATAATAGTTGGTAAAAGGTTATTAACTAAGGTTATACGTAAACGTTTACATACCTACATATAACACATAACCTTATATTTTAAAGGAATATAATTAAGTTTAACTTAAGTTAGGCGACGACTTAAAAATATCACTGGTTTAATAATAATAACTGAAATAGGTTGCCCCCGTTATTGATAATAGTCTTTTTTAAGGTAAAGAAGCATAGTCCTCAATCCGCGTTAAAAATTTCCGTTAATTTTGAAAATAATAATAATAATGTGTTGGATCTGGGTAATATAACTTGATTTGTTTATACAAGTAGGCTTTTATAGCCCTAAAGTATTGCTGTTGTTTAGGCGTAGGATAAATAAGTATCAACTACGTGTAATGTAGTTTCTTTTCTCAGTTGCCAACTTTAAGTTGTCCTTGTTTTTTTTCCTATACCAACATTTTTTTTTAATTCCTAAAGTAGACCTGATAATTAGACGTAATAGAGTATTATTAGCTTTAAAAACCCCATTACCCTTAGGTATATTTCGAGGGCTTTTATGTTGCGAGGAAAGAGAAAATTCCGAAAACCTTAAATTTTCTTCTTAGTAGTTAAAAGCCGAAGGCGTTTACATAAAATCCCAAAAGTTCCACTAATTAAAAGCCGATATAAAATTTGTCCGGCTATAAAGAGACGTCTTTACTAGCAGAAAGCTTAAATACTACCTTTAAATAAATAAGGTATTCCTCGAACGTATTAGAAAGAATGACAATATCGTCGATAAAAGTACGATAAAAAGGTCAAAATTTCTTTAATATTCGATTTATAAAACATTAGGTGTGAAATGGCGAATTACGAAAACTTATGGAAGTAACTTTACTTCGTTAGAATCCGTGGTGACTAATGAAAGTAAATCGGTTACGGAAATTTATATATACTAAAAGTTGAAAGAAAAACTTGATAGCGTTTACAATAGTACTCCATTTTTTGCCGCTAATGGATTTAATAATATCATTGTATAAAGGTAATGAATATAAGTCCAAAACGGTCCATTTGTTAAATAGTTGTAAATTCACTACCACTCGATCTTTATTCACTAATTATATAGTTTTCCACATTACGAATACCGGTAATGTAAATAGCGAGATATCGTTAGATAATTCCATACATTATTACTCGTAAAAAGTGTTGAACCATTAATCGAAGAGATTTTCGTTTCGTTTAGATATAGGATGAGAATAACAGTTAAGTTTCACACATTATTAACCGTTAATTAGTAAAAACTTCATTATTTAATTTATAGATATTTTAATTAGACCGATATACTTTTACACCGTTAGGTATCGTTCGTAAATACGTCATAATTAAATAGACTATATCGGGTTAGTCGCGTTAATATAAGTACTGTATATGGTTTTCACTATATATATATTTTCAAATGTTTTTATACTTAATAAGGTATTTAGGTAACGTTGCTTGTTGCAAGGTTTGAGGTTTACCACCTTAGGAACCCCAGATTCTTGGATTAAATACGTCATTACTTCTAAAAGAGGGGTGGTTAAGTAAGGCTTAATAAAATTTGCTGTAAAAAAAACCGTCTTCTATAGCGCAATAGTGGAACGAAGAGTTAGAGAATTTAATTTAAATTTAACTTCAATTATCGGAATAGGGGTGGATTTTTCTAAGAGTTTAGTAGGAGTAAAAGAGACTTGATAGTTGTTAACAATTATTTCGGTAGGTTATGCTATTACAAATGATATGTTTCCAACGCTTATAGCCTATATCAGGGCTTATATGGCTTCCTTGCAATCCTCCTAAAAGTAAATATTATCTTTTTATTCCGTAATGATTCTCAGACGCGTGTATTGGATAAATCGTATTACCTTGGTAGTGGAAATGTAAATTTGTATTATATGAAGAATAATGGCGTCGATCAAAGTATTAAAAGTATATGAGTATTGGATTAAAAATATCAAGGATTTCTCTTTAAAAAGCGTAATATATTTCACTACGATTTTTATGGTTTTTTCGGTTAAATTAAAACTTTAAGGTTGAAAGTGACTTTACAAATAATAGGTTGTGTAGCTATTTCATATACTAAGAAAAAAATCTTAAAGTAGCTATTTTTAAACCAAACTATATTTCTCGATATTAGTATATCCCTACCACGAGGTTTTATCCAGTAGTTCGTTAATAAAATGCCTGTATTTAGGAGATCGATAAGTTAGGCTTTAATTGTCTCCTATAATAAAGCAAAATTGCTGTTAGACTTATATCCGGGGGTATAAAAAGTCTAACGTACCTTAGTGGTAAGGCGAATAAAAGGACCCATTACTATGTTAATAATTTCGCGTTCGGTTATAGGCACGTATGATTTAATATGATTGGAAAAGTTTATATTTAGCTAGAATTTAGATATAAGGTCTTTATTAGCACCCGTTTCTAGATAAAGTATATGATTTTTGCCTATAAAACTTGTTTAAACGGAAATTTATAGGTAACGATAACTACTTATTGAGAGTGTCACCTCCTTGTTAATAGGCTTAGCTATAATAATATTGAGGTTTTCCGTATTATTTATAATATTATTTAGGCCGGTTACGGGTTAGATAAGGTTTATCTAGCGTATATATTTTCTTATATCATTGGAAGGAAGCTTATTTCTCCGTGTATAGGCTTTTAGATACTTAAAGAAAGCATTACGCGAGCCGAAATTTTCGTTACAATATACATAAATAAATCGACTAGGGGGCGTAAGGGTTGGTTTTATTATATAACCTACCTTATTGCCCAAGTGATACGAACTTATTTATAAAGGCGTTCGTGAGTAATCAAAATGGTTTTAATCTGAATAGTTAGCATCTCTTATTTAAAATTGTATATTATTAACTTTGTGCTTACAATTGCGGTCGCAATCGCGGTTTCGGTCATTACGAGGATGGGTTCCGTTACCTTTTCACTTATTAAGATTATGTTTTCGCTTATCTCAATTACAGTTTTGGTTGGCATACTTGCGAGGGTGGTAGTTATATCGTTTACGATTGTATTTCTGTAAGGGGCGTTTTTCGTACCTTTTATTTTCGGGCTTACTAGCTAGTACTCGTCCTTACGAAAATACCGCGAGTCATAAATTTCGTGTGTGTTTTTCGAAAAAAGCTAATCGTTGGAATAACGCAGAATTACTACTGCTAACAATATAGTTTTCGACTTTTCTACTTTGGCTAAGTATTACTTTATAGTCTGTTTACGATGTGGAGGCGATAGGTACTATTAAATAACCAAGTTTAATACGAATCAAATGTTAATTTTAACTTTATACCAATTGTTACTGTATCGATTTAATATACCTATAGCTTTTACATATCGTATCTTTATTTGTATATATTTATGAAGCCTATACTTATCGTTTAATAAGTCGCGTAACAAAAACTTAGCTGTTTAAAGCGTTATAGTAGCTTCTTTAGGGTTTACGGTAAAGTGGTCAACGAAAATATCCATAATATAGGCGAAGTCGTGACGAGATATTTTGCGACGTTTGTAAAATACAACCTCAGTATTTCACTAATACATAGCCGATCCCTATAAAAAAGTAAAACATTGTTCAACGATTTAACTTTCTAATGCTAAAAAAGGTGTCTACGAAGTTATTCAAGCGTTACTAAAAGCTTTACATGTTAGTAAAAACTACATTTTTACTTACTATAATAATACTCATATTCTGGGAATTAGAATATTTGGGGTCGAATATTCCAATCTTTTCACGTTTTAGGCGGCGAGTGCCGCCTGTCGAGTATTTGGTAGCTATCGTGCTCGGGGTTCGAAAAGGATCGCGGCGTTGAAAGGGCTCGCGGCAGCGGCGAAAGAATTTTCAGCAGTCGCAAAAAGGCTCACAGCGGCGGCGAGAGAATTTGCAGCAGTCGCGAAAAGGTTTGCGGCGGCGGCGCAAGGATTCGCGATAATCGCGAGAAGGCTTATGGCGGCGGCGATCGCTGGAGGACTCGTGCTCCTTCCCTTTATATGAATGATGACAACTACCCTAAAAAGCATTTAACGAGTTTATGAAAATATGCGAGGCTTAACGATGGCGACGAAAATGAGAACGGCGATTCTTAAATACTAAGTTGTCGAGGCGCCTTATAACGGCGTTATGTTCTGTACGTTTCGCAGTATCGCGTTTTTTAAACTCGCGGCGTAGGTTTGCCACGAGTTTCACAGTCTTAACGTCGCCGGCAGAGCCAGTAGCCGAAGATGCTTTTCCTAATTTCATAATAACAAAAAGTAAAAAATGGGTTAAAGGGGTACAATAACGTAAGGTTGTAAGTGAAAATGTTATAGATAAAAGTATACGCGTAGGCGAAAGTGGAACTTTTGGTAAAAGTGAGGGGAAAGTAACAGTTGACTATGGTATAACAGGTGTAGATTGCTCTATACGAGTTTGCTAGCGCGTAAGGCGAGGAGTTTATGGCTTATTTGGTAGTTTAATACCTAGCGCTTGTAGCTTTCGCTGACTTATATATTAAGATTGAGTAATCGTATATAAAGCTTGACGAAGTAAGGTAGAAGTAGAGGAAAAGGGAGATGGGGAAGGTTAAGGTTGGTAAGGGTGGTGTTTTCTGGTGGTAAAGCTGTATAGTTGCAGATCCGCGTTGATAACTTTTTAAATTGCTTTATAGCAATTAATTAGTCTGATGCCAAGCAGAATCTTAGCTTACAGCTACCATTTGTTGTGCTATATGTACATGCGAACGTATGGTGGTATTCCGGTCTGTATTTTAAGGTAAAGACTAAGCTAAAGGTAGGAATCTACCGAAGCATAACAATAAATACTCATGAGAAGAATGATTCATAAGTAGGAAGCCTCATGAGAAGGCGCACTCATAAGTAGGAAATCTCGAGGGAAGGCACGAGACAGCTAAGTGCCGAGCAGGCAGCCATGTAGTGAGTAACCCCCCCCCAAATACAATAGATAGTTGATAAGTTAATTTTATATCAAAAAGTAATATGAAAGGCTTACGCTAGCGAAGCTTTACTTCGTGAATAGGTACGGGTAGCAGTTACGGGCATTAACAACTTTAAATACGTTTTATAACGTCCAAATTCCATTTGCGAATACTTTTTTAGCTAGTTGCATTCTTCGTTTGCTACTGTAATAACGCGTATACCAAACCCGCTTGGTATATACCTTTAAGCCGGTAACTTTCTTAACGTGGATGAAAAAGACCTTACGATAGTTAATTACGTCGACCGTAAATACAGCTACGGGCGCCTTTAACACCCAAGGTCTGTTTTATAAATTATAAACTGGAGATATTAGCTACGTTAAAGCTAATAGGGCCAAGATTTAAGCTAACCTGTTAACCGTAAAAACTATCGTTATAATAGTAACAAAAGATATTATATTTGTAGTAAGTCTGGTTATTAGTTCATGCGGTACCCCCCTATTGAACGAAATAATAGAAAGGTAATATATTATATCTAGTACCTTAATATTTTTAAACAGCATTACTTGGACTAAATCGTATACCTCCAAAGTAACAAGTTAATTAACGTCGAAGATACCCCCAAATAGATTAAATAACATGAAAATATTGTTTTTTGCGTAGCCTAGTAACTAGTTGACCACGCTTTCCTATACCGTTTAAGTGGTAAAGACCTTTACCTTTGCTTCAATTAAGTTTCTAAGCCCTTATATACTGTAATAATCACACTAAATACCCGCGAGTATATAGAAGGTGTCAGAGGGTTTATGTTATCAAGAAGGTAGTAGAGGTGCTGAGTGAACAATATCGCAACCGTGCAAGTAATGATCAAAAGCCGTGAGGCTATTCAGAATATACTGAGACTGAATACTTAGATTGACAACTGAAGAGCTATAAAGGAAATACTATCTATGTGGTGCTGACCGTGTCCTTATATCTTTAATCCTTCATACGCCTTCAGTGTTGGATCATGTTGGATCGAAACATGATCCCAATGATCCTTAGTGCGTAACCCTAACCCTAAGGTTGCTGACATAAGAGATATCCCCACCTGATGTGTTGAACATCAGGTTCTTAGTGGCTTAGCCCCATACTGGCCTATGTTCTGACCCTCCGATGTTCTTGGGTCATAACATATACCTTTAATTTTCGTGATCGCTACGCAGACTATACGTTTGAAGGTATTATGCCGGATACAGGGGCAGTAAATTACGTAATACGAGGTTATTTGCAGTATGTGGCACTGTGGAGGGAGAGCACTACAGCTATTAATATTAATCGTTACGATGTTCATAAGGCCAAAGTTTACTTCGGACTAGGCAAATAACTATCTTTATTGGAGATAACAGTAATTTAAAGTATTATACAAATAATCAATTTCTATATCCTTAAATCTGTTACCCCGTTATTTCTTTATTTAAAGGATATAAAGACTTTAGGTGTCAACGTCAACGTTAATGTAAACTAGCTGGTTAAAAGCGGTTAAAGTTTTCCTCTCGCCTTTAAGTGGAGGTATTTATCGTTTTATTTTTAAGGGCTTAAAGTAGTAGTGTTAAACCTAACTAAGCCTGAAATACGTTAATTATACTGGATTCTTAACCACCTAACTATTAACAAGCTATACAAGATCCTAAAGTCTGTAAGGCATGAAAATGTGGAATACTTTGACTTAAAAGATATTGAAAAACTTTATTATTACAGTTAAACGTATACCTTAGCCCCCCGAATATTTAAGTTTATATTAAAAGACGATAAATACTTAAATTACAAAGTCTTTATTAATATGTTTTACTTAGATAATAATCCTATCCTTTACGTCGTCGACTTCACAATTTCTTTTTACAGAGTCAAATTCCTAAAGTTTCTTTCGGTAAAGGATACGTAGGAAATATTAAGGATATTATAGATTAATACGTACTTAGACCCACTTAACGTCGTCGTCCACAATACCGGTACCAACTTTATGACGGCGGAGTTCTAGGAAAATGCCAAGATAATAGGTATATAGTGTAAATAGGTGCATATAAAGGCTTACTAGGGTATTGAAAAGATTAAAAAGGTATACACTCTACTTCGCCGAACATATAACATTTTTACACTGGAAATTAAAAGGTTTACGAACCCAGAGGCACGCCTTTAGATAACGGTAAAGAGCATGAACGATATTATGGGTCCTAACGACATAATACCAACGTTACTGGTCTTTAGAACGTACCTATGCCTAACAAGTAAATCTCCGCTATTAGCAAGTATCTAAAAGCGTACTACGGCTTATAACAAAGCTTTAAGGGAACTGCTAAAGGAATTGGCACGCCGCCAGGTTAATAATACTATTAATTCCAAGAATAACCCTATAATATTCGACGTACTTGCTTTGCTGTTACAAAGTAAAGTTCTCATATAACGGAAGCCGGGTAAATAGAAGAGATCGTATAAGATCTTAAGTATCGTAAACTCCGAAATATTTATTAAAACTTTTAACGGTCCTATATTCTTTCGAATTACTCATGTTAAACCCTACGTTAGAGTTATTGATAATAAATGCCCTTAAGCCAAAAGACGTATTTAACACGAACCTTCTTTACTCGTTATTAATAAGCTGATAAAACGCCGTTAACATGGATGATCCCTGAAGGGAAAAAACGTTAAATAGGAAGAATATATACCAAGCAGTATCTATAACATTGCTTATGTAATCAAGGGAAAAAACGAAGGCTTAGTATTAAAACTCCGAGTATAAAAGATTATTAAAACCTTCGGTAAACCTTATAAGGAAAACGATAGGGTCGATATTAACGGCTTACTAACTCGAAAAGTTGTATTATTTGTATTGAAAGCCAATTTTAACCTTTAAAACCCGAACGTTACTATCTTTCAGTCGAGAATTATCTACGAGGTAAAGAGTAAAACCATTGGGCGGCTGTATAAAAAGTTACGTCTAATTGCTTAAGGATACGGCGATAAAAGTAAAGACTAAATACTTACGTAGTCGTTAACGATTTGAAAGATTAGCCAACGTTTAGTGGCCGTTTCAGTAGCAATTTTTTTTTAGAAAAAACTAAAGGTAAGTTTACGCTTAATAACTATAATATAATGTAAGCCTATACGTAATTGACAAAGGATTTATAACGGATCGTATTACTAAAATTGCTACAAAAATTACGTGTTATCAACCATTTAGGTATGGTAATACGATATATTAAGCCACGATACAGACTAGCCAAAAAAAGAGTTTATTAATTCCTAACTTATTCGTCGTATTTCAAATTACGGCTAAGTATAAAGTTTTCAACATACGACCAATATTTGTTAATAACTTAAGAAAAGGAATTTGGCTTAGTGAGTATATAAACCAACGATATCTTTTTCATTGAAATGGCTATCTTTGTGGTATTAGAACAGCTGGCGATTAAAAACTTCAAGTTTTGAAATTGAAAGCCGGTGACGACGTAGGAAAAAGGTAATTAACTTGACTTTAACGGATAGTTAATCCATATACTTGGTATTAATACTGGCCTTAGGTTTAGCTAAAATAGTTGGTGTACTAATTTAGCTGTAATCGACAAGACTAACGTGGCTAAGGCCTAATGTTACCTAAAACAACGTGCTTGTAACAGCTATATTACCACCTTATGCCAACCGAAAGCTTTTTACGACCTTTTAATCGCGGCCCAAGTATAAAAACTAACAAGTAACGACTTTAACTGGATTGATGGGAGAATTAAATATCGGATATGAAATCTGGACCAAGTAATTAATATAATTCTAATCGACTTATTGAAAGTTAAGCTAATAATCTTTATAAATAGGTTTTTCATAAAAAATACCGACTTATCTTTACAAATCGGCTTTACAACTACCCTCGTTCACGGAGATAGTCGAGAAGACTAGTTTAGAATTATCGGTTACTTAATTTACTAAACCTTTGTCAAGTATAAAAGGATTATACGAAACCTACTAACTTTAAAGGTTTATAACATAATAGCAAGCTTTGATATAGGAATAGCATTGTGGGAAACCTTTAATCTTATTACTAGGTAGCTAAAGATTACTCCAATCCTGGTGCTAATCTGTACCAACTCGAGAAATCTATTTGAATATCTTTCGAAGCTCGGAACCACTAATTAAAAACGTCTAATAATCGACGTAATAACACTTCGTAAAGCCTACAAAAGGAGGCAGATCAATGAGTTCCGATTAATTAACGGAAAAGACAATCCTATTAATTCTATAATGAAGGTATCGCTGAATAAGGCTCTGGAAAGGTTTATGGACAGTAACAGGTTAACCATACGTATCGAAAGCTATATTAATAGGCCGCCGGATAAGCCTAAATTACGTAACAGCGGTCAGGAATATACTGGCAAGCTAGAAAACTGTCAGGGATTTAACGATAACGACTTGTTTAATTAGCACGGCTAATATAAAGTTTTGTAAAGGTTTATGGCGAAAGAAACTTTTATAGGAGTCGATAAAGTTAGACCTCGGGGCCGTGGAGAAACTAACGGCAATTAGGGTCAATTTGTATATAAATGGGGGCATTTTAATACAGAGGTCAATTAAAATTAACAAAGGTTTGGCTAATTGATGAGGTCGTAATTTAGCGCTTACCGGAAAAGATTAGTCAACCACACTAGTGTACGCGTACAAACTAAAAAGCCGCTAGTATTGAAATAGTACTACATGCAGTATAATAGGTATACTTTACTTACAGTCAATCTAACTATAATAACTGCAAGTTAAGTGTATTATTTTGTGTGAGCTTACTGTATTGGGTGCAAGTCGAGTACAGTATGCTACACTTCACACTAGGGAATGAGCCAAGCAATTAGCCATACAAATTACAGTGCTGACCAGTTAGCGGTCTGCCAAACCTAAAATAATACATCCACCATCTGACCACGCAATACTACTGTTACTTCAACCAATCGAATAGACAACATTGCAACGTCTAAAAGCCTATTGATAGGCAAGGCCTACCAATAGAAGGCGATATTTGGACTAGTATAACACATTACATAACTAAAATCCTTAACATTTGATTAATATTTCTTGGTTTGTAATATATTAACTTGATTTTTAAGGTGCATATATACTACATAAATAAGTGATCCGGAAGTAATAGAGATATAAGTCGGACGTCTACTTAGTTATTATACCTTAAAGTTTAGGATCCTTTGGATATACGTATCTTGTGTTAAGATGATTGTATATGTATCTCTATTCCTTAAGAGACGTACCCCTAGAGGGTACTTTATTTTTCTGAAGTCCTTGCATTTGAAGTGCTTCCTGATATCTATATTGAAGATATTAATAGCTTTTGGGTTATGGACTATGATAAGAAAGTCATTAACGTAAGTATATATAATGAGTTCATGGTGATAGTTTACGTATACCGAGTTGTTAGAGTTTAACCTTTAAATTCGAAAGTATTTAATATTTCTTTTGACTTTTTTTAATATTTTTGAAGATTTTTTGAGTCTATATTGAGATTTAAGGAGCGGAAAGACTTAGTTAACTGTTGGATTAAAACCAATATCATTCTCTTTGAGATTTTTTTTTTAAAAAAAGTCTTTAATAATGTCTGAAATATTCATCAATACTAGTTTTTTTAAGTTCCTTATTTAAAAAAGCCGAGCCGATGTTAATTTGATCGATTTTCCAGCTATAGGACGTAGCAAGGGTAACGAAAACTTTCCAGGTGTAAGACTTTATTGCGGTAGTAAAGGTTGTTTTAATAGTTAACATTATATTTTAGTTAAATTCTCGTATAATAATTTTGGCTTTATATCGTTCGATCTGACTTTTGGAATTAGTCTCGACTTTGGTGATTTCTCTTCCGGTTAGGGCATAGTGGTTTCTATTCTTCTTGATAGCCTTAAAGACTTTAAGGGATAGTAAGCTTCGTATCTAACTGTGTGGGCCTTCTTTCAGTATTCGGCTTCCAAGCCTTCCAGAGCTTCCTTCATAATTAGTTGTTTCTCTTATTAATTGACTAAAAACACAAATTCAATCATATCAATATTAATAACATTAGCCAACAGGCTTTTTACTATTTTTCTTATTATTGAGCATATATCTCTTTTTGTTTTGGAGTTTGGAGTAGTCTTTTTAATATTATAACTAATATATTCTTCGATAGATCTAGTATTCTTTTCCCTTATAACAAACTTACGACTTTCTGTTACAATCCTTTTAAAAACCGTTAAAATTGAAGTATTAACAATCTTCATAGTCAGGTTCCTAAGCTGGTTTAGTAAATATAACTTGAATATATACCAAGGCTTTATAATATTGGAAAACTGCTACGAAAATATTTTTTTATTGAATAAGTCTTTAACCACTTTATTAGTTTTATAAATGGTATATAGAATATAACGATAGAACCATGTGTGAAAGTAAGTCCAAAACTAGGTTTATAATTCCCATATACCTTTACCTTATCGTAAAGAGCCTTATATAACATGGTATGCTAATTCTTCTTTTGTTGTTAACTATCAAGTAAGTTATAACAATATTTACGTAAAATAGATAGTGATCTAAATTATGTGGTATTTTTCCGGAAACAGGTTAGGTTTATATCTTTTTCAAAATTATTTTGTTCAAGCATTTTAAAATTCCATTTTCTTCAGGAGTATATGATGAACAAAATTTGAAGGTAAATATATAGTTAATAAATATCTTTCTGATTGAATATTTATTATGTTCGTTGTTTTCATAGAATATTGAAAAGTTCATTTAATAATTAATACGTTTAGCGATTTCGTTGAATATAAGATAAACGGTTTTTGGTCCCTTATCAAGGGATATATTAATCATTTTATGAACTATGAAATCATACTTAACCTCAGTAGTTATTAGGTTACGACGTACACCATTTCGGCTAGCAGTTTTCCTTTTAGGAAATTGTTCAGGGTTTGGATAAACCTTCTTTTTTCTGTGGTTCCTTATTGAAAGATTGGTTGTTGTTCAGTTTTTTTTTAGAAAGTATATGAGGAGCACAAATAAAGTTGAAATATTGCTTTTTCTAGTTCTTTTTAGGGCCGCTTAACAATTGAAGTTATTTTTTCACTAATTTTATGCTAGTGTGATTAAGCCTGATATACTAAAGGGAAGTATCGAAGGATTTGGTAGGAATTGTAGCAATAAAATTGGGATGAAATTGTTACCTGGTTTATATGATAATGTGGTCGTTAATTATGGTAATAATTGTTTATTGAATTAATAATTTAATTAAATATAATTTTTACTCTAATACCTAGGTTATAAAGCTTTCAAAGGCTGATTGTTGGTAGGCCTTAGACGTTGCAACGTTGTCGATTTGATTGATCGAAGTAACAGTAGTATTGCAGTAGTCAGATGGTGGATGTATTGTTCTAGGTTTGACAGACCGCTAGCCGGTCTGATCTGTATGGCCAATTGCTTGGCCCGTGCCCTAGAGTGAAGTGCGGCGTACTACACTCGACTTACACCCAATGCGGTAAGTCTCCACAAAGCAATACACTTGTAGTATAGTCAACTTTACTGTAAGTAAAGTTGACCTACTGCACTGCATGTAATATTATTTCAACACTGGCGGCTTTTTAGTTTGTGCGCGCACGCCAGTGTGGCTGACCAATCTTTTCCGGTTACCACAGAATTGCCTCCTCGTCAACTGGCCAGACCCCTGTCAATTCCAGCTGACTTCCATACTGAATTGCACCCAATTATATGCAAATTGACCCCATTCGGCCTCAATTGCTCCGCCGCTCCGAGGTCCGAGTTCATCAACTCCCACAAAAAGTTCTTCCGCCACAAACCTTTACAGGCCTCCACTTCAGCCGTGCAAGTCAATCTCGCTGGCCTCAATTCCCTGGCAGTCTTCCAGTTTGCCAGGGTACCCCTGTTCGCTGGCAGGTAACTTGGCCTTGCCAGGTGGCCCTTTCATTTAGCGTTTCAATCAACCAACGCCTTTAGAATGTATACCTCGACCTTGACGAGCTTTCCGGGCCTGCCGGCCCTGCTGGGCTTGCCAGGCCTGTTGGCCCTGCTGGGCTTGCCAGGCCTGCTGGCCCTGCTTGGCTTGCCAGGCCTGTGGCGCCTGTTGTGCTTGTGCCTCAGCCTGTGGCGCCTGTTGCGCCTGTACCTTAGCCTTTTGAACTTGTTAGGCCTGTCGGGCCTGTGGCGCCTCAGCCTCTTGGACTTAAAGGTCTTCGGCTTCGTTTCGAGGGGGGTCTTTTTCTTAAGGATCGGAAGGGTCCTTATCTTAAGGAACTTGAAGGTCTTTAGCTTAAGGGACCTGATGGTTTTCGGCTTGAGGAATTTGAAGGTCTTCGGCTTAAGGGATCTAATAGTCTTCAATTTAAGGAAGGTTTTCGTCTTTAGGAACTTAAGGGTAGTCTTCTTGTTAAGCTAGTTTAAAAAAAGCATTTAATAAGTTCCTCTTTTTATTTGAAATGAAGATTCTTCGTCTGCAAATCTCTACTTTTAACTTGATCTTAACGGTTCATTAAATTGTATTTCACATGTCAGGAGTTCAATAGTTAAAGAACTCGCGAAAGCCTTGAAAAGTGCAGGCACCGCAACCGTATTCGTTACCGTGGTCCGCGTCGATAATGTACTGGCTAACGTAATTAGTCAGGTAGAATTTAGTTAAAGTCTTATTAACGTCCGTAATCCAAAGTTACTAGTTGTAATAGTCGAGGAAAACTGATTTGAGAGCTTTACCTTTTTTTATGTATTTCTAACTTAGGGTCATCTTCGTGGTTCGACTTGTGTAAGGTGTGTAGGGTAAGTAACTTAGTGATCTTGGGCGTAGGAAACTTGGTGTTTTGATGTGAATTCGTGTAAGAACTTGGCGACTTAGCGACTTGGTAATTTGGTGACTTGGCGTAAGGTCGCGCGATGTAGCTTTTTTAGCGTGACTTGGTGTTTTCACTCAAAGCAGCAAACTTGATGATTAAAGTGACGTGGTGAGTGAAAAGAGTGAAGTAAAGTAAAGGTTTGGTGTGGAGGGTAAGGTCGAAGATCGTTATAAGTGGTAAAGAGCGAAGGTTGTTTGTTATGGTTGTTTAGCATAGTGACTTAGTCGTTTTTATAATAGTAATACCCGTAATAGTACTAACTTAGCTGTTTGCCAATTTTCCGAACTTTAAGACTTCTAATAGTTAATCTTAACATCTTTAAAAAGAATCAATGAAGATTTCTTAGTATTTTCGATAGCGATACCATCGCTACCCCTAAGCTGCCGTGAAAACCGACGCAACCTAGAAGTTTTTTTTACTTACTATCGTGAAAACCGATGTAGTAATAGAGGCCTTTCGCAAGAATTTTTCTTTTACCCCAGCGGTCGTATAATTTAGAGCGTAACCGAAAAGTAGCTTCTTCTTCTACTTAGCTTATTTATGCTTAACCTAGCAGGCAAGCACTGATTAGTGTTGGTAGGCCTTAGACATTGCAATGTTGTCGATTCGATTGGTCGAAGTAACAGTAGTATTGCAGTAGTTAGATGGTGGATGTATTGTTTTAGGTTTGACAGACCACTAGCCGGTCTGCATTGTAATTTGTATGGTCAATTGCTTAGCCCGGGCCCTAGACTGAAGTGCGGCGTATTGTACTCGACTTACACCCAATGCGGTAAGTCTCCACAAAGCAATACACTTACAGTACAGTCAACTTTACTGTAAGTAAAGTTGACCTACTGCACTGCATGTAATATTATTCCAATACTGATTTGATGTATGATAAATTCAGGGTAATATTAACATTTGTAGAAGTTCAATATATTAAAGTTTTCATTAGATTTAACTGATATTTATATTATTTCCCATACTGTAGGTTAAATTATACCACCCCTTATTCGTAATCCGGAGTAAATTTCGCCGTGTATGTGAAAATAAGAGAACTTTTTTTGTCGTTAAAAAATAACCAAATAAGCCTAAATAAGTATTCATAAAATTTGAAACCAAAAGTTTATTAATTATAAAACAATGTAGTAGTATAGATGTTTAAGGTACTATACAAGAAGATATTGTGTAGGCTTGTAAATTTAAGTATTCCAGAATCTATATAGAGGATTTGATATATGAATAAGTGTATCCTTATAGATATCTCGATCAAAGATCGAGACTCTGTACTAGTCAATACCAGTGTATACCAGTAAATAATAGTTCCTCTCATTATCAAATACTAACCCAAGCAGCATCTTTATGCCAATCCTTCGTACTAGGTAATACTATTACTTACATTAGTAAATACTAATACCACTTATAAATATCCACATCTCCGGTAAATTCCTTATCTATGGTATTAAGAGGTTCAATACTTGAAGTTGTACCAAGTACTGACTAGCCCAATTATATCCCAGTTGTTAATTATACTGAGTGACTGTAACTGTTGTATTTCAATACAACCCCTCAAGAGGTATTGTCAACTCAAAAAAGATAAAGAAATAAAAGAAATAAAAATGAAACAAAAGATGAACGGTAAAGTAAAGGAAGTTTAATGTTGATAAATGAAAATTGGTAGATACAAAAAGCAAAAAGACCTATATAGTCCGATTTGAACCGATAACCTCCACATTGTTTTTGTCAATATCCCAAAATTTATATGAAAACTACTTCAACATTTCATACTTGCAATACCAAAGGTAACTTAAAACACAAAGATTTATAAACCATATCATTAATCTAAACCCAAGTCAACCAAGTTAAGCCGTTGTATCATCACTTCGCATTTTGCCCTCAGCAATGACTTTGTTAACCCATAAATGAGTTTTTTATCCGTGTGAACTCACTTGATTTAAATTATACCACTTTCTACTCTAACCTTCACAAATTATTCTTTAAAGGGTATGTGTTAAATGCGTTAATAATACTCAGAATTCCTAAATAATTTAATAGCTTCCTTATTATCTTAGTATATCGTAACGATAATAGTAATACATAGTTTTGCAAACAAGTTTTTTATTTCAAAGGTGTTTTAAATAAGCCTTATCACAGAGACTCCTTCAGCATCTATAAAAAAGGCATAATCTGGATCTTCACTTGCATACCTAGTTTACAATATTATTAACAATCTGAATTGTATATCTATAGGTAGACTTTTCAATGAACTTATCCCCCTACCAGTCGAAATCATACCAACCGTTAATTTGAAGTTTGTATTGTTCATAAGCATCTGAGCTAAAGTTTATAGCGTTCCAATACGAATAAAGTAATAGTTGATCACTACCTACTTATAACCCATAATTTTTACACTATTTAAAATATATAGAGACATAACTGACAAATATAATGTTTTCATATAAATGATTGTAAAAAAGCGTGAAAGTACAGATATAAGGAAAGTGATATCCAGACTAGTTTGGCATATTATATAGCCAAGAGTTCTAACATCTAACTGATACTTCATGGTTTATAATATATCAGCCTTATTTTTAAGGGGTATAGGAATGGCATAAACAAGTGATTCAGAAGTAATTGGGATATAGGCTGGACATCTACTTGATTTCTTTACTATAAAGTCGAAACCCTTTAGATATACGTATTTTATTCCAAAATGATTGTATATATATTCCTATTCCTTAAGATACCTACTCTTAGAAAGTGCTATATCTTTCCTACGTCCTTATATTTCAAATGCTTCCCAATATCCAACTTAAAGAATTAATAACTCTTAGGTTAAGGCAAATAATGAGAAAGTCATCATCGTAAGTACAAATGATAAGTTGACGATGATAATTAATATATATCGCGTTTTTGAAGCTTAACCTTTTAAATTTAAAGGTATCGAATACTACCTTTTATCTCTTTAACCTTTATCTTAAAGTTTACTTGAGCTCGTATAAGAAGGCTAATAGCTAAAAGACTTAATTAAAAATAAAATTAAATCCTATATTGTTTTCTTCTAGATATTCGAGGAAAAAGTCCTTAATGGTATCCGAAATTTCCATTAACACTGATTTTTAAAATTTACCTTTTATTAAAGTCGAATAGATGTCTATTTAGTCGATATTACATTCATAAAAAGCAATAAATATAACAAATCTCCTTCATATATAGGACTTTATTATGACGGAATTTTTTTAATGTAATTAATACAATACCTTTGTTTAAACTTTTGTATCATGATTTTAACCTTATATCTTTCAATCTGTTTTTCAAAATTAGTTTTAACTTTGGTAACCTTTTTTACGGTTAGGGTATGGTGGTTAATATTCTTGTTAATGGCTTTCAAAATCTTAAGGGATAATAAGCTTCGTATCTCACTATAGAGAGCTTTTTTCTAATGCTTATCATCTGAGCCTTTTAAAGCTTCGTTTACATTTTTTTTTTTACAGACTAATTGAAAATTCAAACTAAACCATATCATCATGAATAAAAATATCTACTGACAGATTTACCAGTAGATTGTTTTTTATATATTGGTACTTGGCGAATACTCCTTGATGTGGAGTTTTAAGCTGCATTTATAATGTTATGAAAGATATTAACTTCGATAGACTTAATATCTTTTTCTTTTATAACAAACTTACGATTTCTCGTAAAGGGTTTTTAAAAAACCGTTCAACTAGATGTATTGACGATTTTCATAGTTGAGTTCCCTAGCCGATTTGGCAGGTAATTTTTTAGGATATGCTAGGGCTTAGTCATATGAGAAAACTTCCATAAAATCAGGATTTCCCTTTCTTCTATTAAATCAGTTTTTAGTGTTTAACTTATTTCACAAAGAGTATATAAATGATAACGGTACAGCCTGGAGTAAATATAAACTTGAAATTGGGTATAAAACTCTTATATGCCTTTATTTTATCGTGGAAGCTGTTATAAAGTGTAGTATACTAGATTATATTTTTGTTATTAACCGTTAAGTGAGCTATGATAATAGCTGTTTAGAATAGATAGAACTACAAGTGATATAGCACCTTTTCTAAAATAGTTTAAATACGTATCCTTTCCAAAAATTAATTTCTCAAAGCGTTCGAAAATATCGTTTTCTCAAGGATATATAGTGGGAAAAAAAGTGAATATGTAATTAATAAACATATTTCTAACTAAATAGTCGATAAGTTTGTTGCATCCGTCGAGAAACAAATAATTTATAGTATAATTAATACGTTGAATGATTTCGTTTACTATACGATAAAATGCTTTCAATACTTTACCAAAAGATATAATAGCTATATTACAAACCTCAAAGTTATATTAAACCTTAGTAGTTATGGGATTATAGCGTTCACATTTTATGCCAGCAGTTGTTTCTAGGAATCTATTAAAGGTTTAAATGGACCCTCCTTTTTCTGGGGTTCTATATTAAAAGCTTAATCGCTATCGAGTATTTTTTTTCTTTTAGAAAGCTTACAGGAAACATAAATGAAATCAAAATGTTTTTTTCCTAATTCTTTTTAAGGTAGTCTAACAGCCGAAGTGATTGCTTTATTAACTTTAGACTAGTATAACTGTTGGTAAGATCTTTTCCTATTAACGTGAACGTAAAAAAATAGAATAGTAATCGTAAAGATTGTGTATATTGAAGTAGTAAGATAAGTTGAAGGGAGATGAGGAATCCAGAGAGTGCACGCCGTAGGTGAGAGGTTATAAACTCTCACCCAAACGGTGTTACTCTACTATGCACTCTGCTAATCTCCCTTCTGGGCAGTGGCACGCTATCATACACTCTGCAGGAATGCACCTTGCAGAGTGGCATATTACCATACACCCTTTCAAATGTGTAATCTGCAGCGTAGCCGCTTACTAACTATAGAGATATATAGTAATATCCACAGTAACTAAACTTCATGTATTAAAGGGAAGTATAGAAGGACTTGGTGGGAACTTTGGCGGTAAAGTAGTAATGGAACTACTGTGTGGTAGCTTGTATAATGGTGTAATTGCTAGTTATAGTAATAACTGTTTCTTTCGTTAATGTATCAACTAAATATAAATCTTCAACTTAATACTTAATTTATAAAACTTTGATAGATTAATCAAGTTTATAACATACTTAGGATAATTAAACAGTTGTAAAAGTTAGGAGTATTATAATTGTAACTTTTATTACATTTAACTAATATTTGGATTATCCCTTGCCCTATAGGTTAAATTTTACCGCCATTTTTTTTTATCTGAGGTAGTTTTCATCTTACATTTCAAGGTAGGAAAACTATTTTTCTTTATGGAAAATATAGCAAGATAAACATGAATAAGCTCTAATAAAGTCTCTAAACTGAACTTTATCAGTTATAGAATGATGTTTTAATATAGAAGAAGAAGGAGAATAAATAAAATTTGACGTTAAGTTTTGATAGCTTATCATTAAAAATGGAGTTTGTACGACGGTATTACCCGATTTTGGTATGGCTTTTAATTGGTCGTTTTGGTGGATTAACATGACAAGTGAGGCCTTTGACATTAAAAGCGGAGACTTTGACATTGAAAGTAGATACTTAAAATGGGTATATCTTGGTAAGACACGGCTTTTAATTGGTTAAAATTCTCTAGTACAGGGTCCTATGTAGAGTCTTGTGTAGTAGACCATTTAAATTGAATATTTTACTATATGATTATAGGTGGTAGTATTTCGAAGCTATAATGCTATATATAGCAGTTTTATTTACCGTTGTTAACTGTAATATTATCCGTCTTTTCTTCCTTTCTGATAGATTTACCAGAATTGTAAGGCCGTAGATTTAGGTTTAATATCTAACAAGATTGTATTAAGTGACCCTTGTAAAAGACTGCAAGAATTCTTTAATTAACTGATATGCTGATTACGGTTAATAGAATTGTTTTTCGGTCTTTTTTAAAGGATTGAATTTGACATTTCATTTCCTTTTTAAAAACGGTTTTAGTTTTAGAATTTCGACTGTAGTTCATGTAATATTAAGGGACTGACTTTGTTATAGGTTAGTACCTAGCTAATATTACCAGGGATCTAACCCTGGTAGTTCTACGCGTTCTTACGATGCTTTGGAGCAGGGAGGAAGCTGTATGAGAATTCGCTCCCACACGTCACGTGATAGGATTGCATCATTTTACCAGTTGCTACGCCGCTTCCTAGCGGGGACTTCTCCTCTTCTCTTTTTATCGAGGTTTATAGACAGAATCCGAACACCTCAAACGATAGCTCTGGCCTCAATCCCTTTATATATTAACCTCGATTTCTTTCCGATAGTATTCTAGATACTCTTTAGCGGTTATAGCTTAGAGTTATATTATTATCTTCCGACTCGTCTAATTTGAACCTTTAATACTTAAAGAAATTCCTCTATATGCGCGTTAGGAAGCAATTTTAAAGCGTTTTAACGGCTTAATACGATTACGTTACGACTTTATATAAACGTTTTACCGACGTTTTACGTACGAAACTTATTTGACGGGACTAAACCGTTTTAAAATACGCTTTATACTTAAAATAACGAAATACCGATATACTAAACACGTTAACAAATATAATCCGATAATTCGAAGCTATCAGTACGTCTACGTTTTTGGGATAACACCCCCCCCCAAAAGGGTTTCTCTATATACGCTACGAATGACGTAGTGACTATATCGCTCCTTACCAGGAACCGCGTTAACTCCTTAAACAATAAAAACTTGGATTTTTCTAACTTCAACTATGAGACCGGCGCCTTAATAGGCGTTAATAATCTAAAAATAAACCTTTTAATTAACCGGTTAAGTTTTATGGTATTAAATTACGATTCCCGGTATAAAAAGTTTCGATAATACCTAAGTTACGTAAAGACTAGAAGTTTATAGCTACTAAAAAATATTATTTTTACGTTATATTTCAATAATTGGAAGGCCTTAAGAAGACCGTTATAAAAAGTTACTACGCCCGCAGAGGCGACGGTAGTATTAACGACCCTAACGCCTTTATATCTATGCTCCGCACCTATTACTACAACCCTAACGCGATCAAAACTGCTATCGCTCGGCTTATAAGTATAAAATAGGGAGTTAGCGAACGATTTTACCTTTTCTTTAACGTTTAGGAGGCCTTTTTTTCGAAAGCTAGCGGTATAGCCTGGTAATTCGTCACTAAGATCGCTATTTTAAAGGGAGTTATTTATAACACGTTTGCTAATACGTTACTCCCCCTCGATATACACGTAAACTATAATGAGTAGGTAATTTGTACTTAACTTATCGACAGACGCCTTTATAACCTTCGCACTTATTACGGCGATACTGATACTATTGTTACTAAGAGTATTTAACGTAATTAGAATAATAGTAACGATGTACCCGCCCGGGATAATTAGGGCGACGTTATTATAACTAATGTAAAAGTTTTTCGAGCCGCTCCTAAGTAATGCGCCGCTTAAGTTAACTACTCGAAACTCTTTCGCTATCAAAACCTCGAGTTATATTTATAATACGAGGCAGATAGCTATCTTATTCGTTCCTACCCACAAAATCCGGCGTAACTGTCGAGCGGCTTTAACGCTAAAGCCGTTATTAAAATATATCTTACTTTGGCCGAAGATCTTATCGAATTTTAGGGGGGGGGGAAGCGTAATCATTATATATAGTTGTATATAGGAGTTAGCAAGATTTTAATTCAATTCGACAACTTTGTCCCAGCTTTTAAACAGATTTCTGTTTATAATAAATTTACTTTATCATTATATTTATTTCATGTACATTTTGATAAATATGGATTGTAAATATTATAATATCGTGAATAAAAAGTTTACCAACCGCTTAAATTTACCGCATATCTCTATCACATTACAACGACTTAGCAAAGCCCCGTATTACGTACCTGGCTTTCCTTTAAGACTAATTTTTTCTATAACCATTCTTGATATCAACCTCAATGAACACCGTTACTATATATAAACTTATATTATCCCCTTTTTATAATATAACGTTTTTTTGGGTAAACTTTGAATACATTACTAATAGGTTACTTACGACATTTAGAAGTATGTATCAATTTTGGAATGAGCCAGTAACCATTATATTTAAAATCGGGGGTTCGCTTCTATATAAAAAATACTAGAAAGGCTTGGCGCTGTTACATTCCACGCCATTTTGCGAAAGGCCCATAGGGACTAAGCCGTTACTACGTGACTCATAACCGTCTTCTTCGAGACATTAATAAAGTACTCTCCCCGAAACCATTAGTCTCTATTTACGATAAGCTCCCCAACGAACTTAAAGAGTTTGTCCTCTTATTCGATAAAGCTCTTAACGACATACTACCCCTTTATCGTTTCGAATAAATTACGAAATCGTCATTTCTACCAATAACCAAAACTAACCCTTAAAAGTCCCGTAAGGCTCATTATACGGTATGTTGTATAAAAAGCTCCTTTTATTACATAAAACGTTTACCGAGTTACTAGACAAGGGTTATATTCGAACGAATAGCCTCTTGACGGGTATTTCCGTGTTTTTGGTTAAAAAATCCGATGGTAATTTACGTTTTTATATCGATTATCGCTAGCTAAACGTTATTACGAAAGCGAACCGTTACTCGTTTCCTTCTATTCAAGAAGTGTTTACAAATATTTTCCAAATTTAGCGATTCATTAAGTCAGATATTAAAACTGATTTTATAAGCTTTATATTAAAAAAGGAAACGAATAAAAATTATATTTCGTATACGTTTTGGACTTTCGAATAGCTTATTACTTTTTTCGGCCTTGTGAATATCCTCTTCACCTTTTAAAGATATATTAATAATTTATTACGTTTTTTTCTCCATTTTTCTATTCCGCTTACCTCAACGATATCCTCTTTTACTTAAACGGTGCCCTCGAAAATTTTGTGGTTAAGGTTAAACAAGTCTTCAACGTCCTAAACGCCTTGAGATTTAAACTCGACATATCTAAATACGAATTCAACGTTTAAAAAACCAATTACCTGGAATTCATTATCTAAGTTGACATCATTATTCATATAAACCCAGGAAAGCTACAAGTTATCCGGAAATAGGCATTTTCCACGTTAATTTTAGGTATACGAGTTTCTTTTAAAAAAAATTCGAAGTTTTACTGGCATTTTATCCGCTACTATTCGATGATGATTAAACTATAATTTTGGCTAACCTATAAAGGCACCATTTTTCGTTAGGAGCCCGAATAAAAGAATATTTTCAAACGGCTTAAACTTAAATTCCTTTCCAAACCTATATTCACCTCATACTACCTCGATTGAAACACTTTTTTTAAAAAACAAATTGTTCCGATTGGACTCTACAAGACTGATTTTTTTAATACAACGACCGCGATAACCTACGCTTAATAACGTATTACTCCCGTTGTTTATCCCCCACTAAATATAATTATGAAATTTACGATAAGGAGCTACTTGGGATTATGAATTGTTTAAAAGTATGGAACGCAGAGCTCCAGAGTATAGCACACCCGTTTACCATTTTAACTGACTATAAAAACTGGAAATACTTTATAATTATACAATGGATTTTTAAACGATAACTTTATTAGTTTAAAGGTCTTTCGTAATTCCATTCTCGGTTGGTTTATAATAAGGTAACAAATTATATATGGCTTAATACATTATTACGACGAGACAAAAATATCTCTAAAGGCCTTTTTGATCCACGTTTTTCAAGTCGAAAACTTTAACTATTACACCCTGAATAAGTCGTTTCCAAACCGCTTTCGCGTACATATGTCTCCCGGTTAACTGTCGCCGGCGAGTTTATCCTAAAGAGTCGTAAAACTTTTACTCATATAGACCTTTAAAGTTACTAGGACGCCTTTATTATACACTATACTACTTATCTCCGATTAGTACCTATAATACGTATAAGCGACCAATATTTCCTAACGGATATTTTTACCGATGACAATGAGGTATTAAAAGTTTTGATTTCAAAATACGCGGTAAACGACGATAAGGTTTTACGGTTTCGCGACTACATTTAGGTACCTACTTACAAACCGCTTATTACCGCTTTAATTTAAAATACCCATAATTTACTTATTACCGGTCAGTCAGGTTGTAACTCTATTATTATTATTATTTTAAAACCTATTTTTAGCCTGACTTATATCACGTAATGCGCCATTTTTGCCATATTTACGACGCTTATAAACGTATAACCTATTAAAAACACTGTCGGAAAAGTCTTTTTAAACCCATCCCGGTTGCCGAACGGCTTCAAAATTAGTTCTTCATAGACTTTATAATTAACCTACCTTAAAAACGTATTAATAACTCACGTTACCTTATAATCATTACGAAACGTTTAAATAAAGGCGTTACCCTCAAGGCTATAACTATTATAAACGTTAAAAATTATACAAAACGGTTTTTAAATTATTATCAACGATTTTATGGATCTCACTTTATACTTATTAACGACTGTAACTCAAAATATACCGGTAGATTTTAAAAGCGACTTTACGACTTAACCGTGGTAAAACAACGTCTAAACACTTCCTTTTACCCCCAAATCGATAACGTAACCGAATATGAGAATCAGGATGTCTTACCGTATTTACATTTTTTTATCGTTTATATTCAATTCGATTAGAACCTTTTATTAACTAATTATTAACTGATACTTAATAATAAGGATACGATAATTATCGGTGTTAACCAATTTTTTTATAACCTAAGATTATTACGTTGACCTTATATAACTGGTACAACGTTCTTTTATCCTAATTACAATATTACACGCGCGGGCCGAAGATTTTATTTAACGTATTCGCAAGGTTACAAAATTCGTATAAACCGTAATAGAGACTGCGTAACAGTGTATAAAGGAAGCCGCTAATAAACGGCATTCTCCCTCGAAATGTTTTCGGATCGGTAACGACGTTTAACCTTTTTTGAAAAAACTATATACTAGATGATTTTTTTCAAAAGTTAAGTTAACTTTACAAGAAATACCGTATAACGCGTATTATTAACTACTATGATATCGAACTCAATATATCAGGCAGGAAACACCCTTAATTTTATGTAAATCAACTCGTATAAATCGCTTTAAATCCGCTCACAATTTAATAAACTCGCGACTTTTAACCGTAAATCGTAAATATTATTAACGACACCAGCGAAACGAAACCGAAATACTACGTTGAAAGTATATTACGGGCCCGTAATGAACTTTCAGTCGAACGAACTTAACTTAATAACCTACCGAAACAGCAAGTTTTAATTTAGTAGGTAGGTTATATATATCCAATATAGGAGTTAATTTAAAGCTTTTCTAACACTATAATGTTTAATTCTTTCGAATCTCGTTATTAATTAGCCGAATATAACAACAGGAATTTATTCCCGGTCTGTAAACGGGTTTAACATCTTACACTTTACATTACAAAAAGGAATGGCTTATAAGCCGTCAATAAACAGGTACTGAATAAGCGTATTAATATGAATGAAAATTGAACGACGATGAAAATTACTTAAATATATCCTTAAAGTCCTTGTTCGAATTTTCACATAAAAACTTTTTACTTATTTCGACCAATTTACTTAACTTTACGTCTATATATCTCAACTTCGCGTTAATATACTCGAGAACTTTAACAATATTTTAGATTTCTTTTAATTGCAGTTTCTAACCGCTCGTTAATTACATTCCCCACGTTTTCACTTTATTATAAATAACTTATTTAAGTATTACGATTTTCGTTCCTAGGTTGTAAAACCCGTAGGCTACTGGAGTATATAAGGGTGGCGGGTATAAAGTCCGCCCTGCCTCGAGTTTCCACCTTTCGCTGTGTAACGTATCAGATTTTTAAAGCTTTTTTAATAGCGATCATCTAGGTTTACACGCTTTTTACCTGCTTGTTAACACTTAAACAATGGCTTACGAAAACTTTGGCTTAACCTAGTCCCAAATATCGAACGTTAAATAAACCTCGGATAATTCCTAAATAGCTTTATTTATATCAAAGTTTAAGTTTAAAAGCGTATCGAAATAATGAGAATTACGACCTGTGACATTAACGGAATTAAGGCGGTACCGAATACCAATATCTAACAGTTTGTTACTAGCTTTCTCATAGTTATATACATTGCTTACCTTCGGTCTCCCAATAAAACTTCTTCGAATTATACGCTATTCCATAAACACATTTAAAATATATTTACTTTCGAATCCTATTAAGATACATCTTTGTAACCCGTAAGATCAAAAACATTACGCTCGTTAGTAAAGATGAAATCGTTTTCGAATAAAGTTAAATTACGTCTTTAATAACGTTATTGACCTTCGCAACCAGTTAAGGATTGATTATATAAAACGAAGGTAAATATAAGAGAAGGTTATTTTAATTAGGATTTACTATAATACCGATACTATAATAATTTTAAAGTTATAAAAAAAGAGTTAAAGGTTAAAAAAGAGTTTTTTTTTTTCGAAATGGAAATCTACGGACTATGTATAGGTGGGGAGGGCATTGGGGCGCCTTTTACGTAACGTAAAAATCGTTTGACCTAATACCTTCCCTACAACACCACGACGTTCTAAATGGCTCCAGAATGGCGCGTTTGACTTCTTTCGTACCTTTCGCACGTTGCACACCGCCGCGTAAAAAGGAAGAAGGGGGGGTTTCGAGGTGTCTTTAGGGGCAATATTACAAGCTAATACCTGGCTAGTATTACTAGGGATCTAATTCTGGTAGTTATACGCGCTCTTACAATGCTTTGAAGCATGGAGGAAGCTGTATGGGAACATGTTTCCATACGTCACGTGACTGGATTATATCATCTTCTTAGCTGCCACGCCGCTCCCTAGCAGGGACTTCTCTTCTCTCTTCATTGAGGTTTATAGACAGAATCCGACCACCTTGAGAGATAGCTCAGGCCTCAGTTTCTTTACAGACTTTCCTCAATTTACTTTGCATACGGACTGTTTAAATTAGAAACTCGAGTTTAGTATAGGTTGAGAATTGAAGGAAATATTCAATATTTTTAACCTGATGACTTTAATAGATTAAACTTCTTTTAGTGTTTTGAAATACTGCTATAAAGAAAGTTAATGCGGAATAGTACAAGGGGTGTAGGAAATGATTTGTTTTTATAAAAAAAATTAATAGTGGGTCGATCCAGTACCTTAACATATTCCATTTAATTTTAAAAAGTTCTTACTCGAGTTCTCAAAGCCAACACTAACGTCTGAAAGGTTTGAAGTCATAAAAGAATTGATTATCTTAAGGGCTCCGATTTGTATACGTATAATTTTAGAAGTCTTTGCAAAATTGTAATTGATGGGTGTAAATAAGTAAATATAATTTGGTTTTTGTTAAGAATTCATCCATTTTGATTGGAAAATGGTTTCTAATATATAAAAATGATTATTCCTAAAAGTATATCCTTTAATTACTGTTAGTTGAGTGTTTATATTTATAAATTTTAGGTTTTCAAAGGTTTTCATTGATCATAACTTATGATTTGAAAACAGCCTTTTTTCTTTGATGTTAAAGAAAGGATTTAGAATTTCCTCCTCGTTATTTATCGTTGTGGAACCTGTCGACTTGAATGGTTCCGGCTTTATTGTTTCTTGAGGGTGTTCTTTTAGCTTAGTATTTATTCTATCGTATGAATCGATAGCTGACCTAAGATATTTCTGTTTCGGGTGGTCTAAAGTATAGGTAGCTTAAACCTCTAACTCTTCATCAGTAAGATCATTAGCATTAACAGCTTACAGCTCTTGCTTAGCTTTAGCCTTGAAGCATCACAAGTTGCTTTTCGCCCTTTTCTCAATATAATCTTAGGGTCAAGAGATCCTGAGGCTACGGGAGTAGCTATAGAGCATAGGAATCGAAGGGATGAGGATTTAGCCGAAGGAGGAAAAAAAAACCTGTAGATCTAGAGGAGCTGGAAGTAATAACAGTCCTTTGAAAAGGAGAATCATTATCACTGGAATTTCCGTAAAACAGCTCTGGTAGCGGAAACGAGCTATGTTCTAGAGATGATGAAGGGGGTATGCTCAAAGGTATCAAAAGGTCTAAAGGAAGAATACATTTTTAATCTGTACGGTGGGAAGTATATTGGATTAAATTGAGTGAAATGGAATATGAGGGTAGAATCGTACTGATAATTTGTTGAATATATTACACAACATGATATTTTGTAGACTCTTTAATTAAAGTATTCTAGAATTTATATAGATGACTTGATATATAATCAAGTGTATCTACATAAAGATTTAGATTAAAGGTTGAGACTCTGTACTAGTCAATACTAGTATATACTAGTAAATACTAGTTCCTTTATGCTAGCAAGTACTAACCTAAACAATATCTTCGTGCTGGTCCTCCATACTATTTAATACCAGTACTTACACTAATAAATACAAGTACCCCTTAGAAATATCCAAATCTTTGGTGAATTCCTCATCCTTGGTGTTGAGAGGTTCAGTCCTTGAAATTGTACCAAGTACTGACTGGCTCTGTCGTAGCCCTATTGTTGAGTGTGTTGGGTGACTGTACTTATTGCATTTCAATAGTGGAAAAAAGAGGAAATTTGATAAGATTTAACGTTAAGTTTTAATAGCGTGAATTTGAAAGTAGGGTTTGTACAGCGGTATTAACCGTTTTTAATACGGGTTTTGATTGGTTGTTTCGGTGGATAAAGGTGAAAATTGGGGCTTTCAAAGTTAAGAGTGGAGACTTGAACGTTAAAAGTGGATTTTTTGACGTTGAAAGTGAATAATTTAAAGCAAAAATACACCTATAAAATACGGCCTTTGATTGGCTAAAATTCTCCAGTATAGGGTTTTGTATATAGGTTTAATAGTATACCAGTCAAATCGAATATCTGACTGTATAATTGTAGACAGCACTATGAAGTTATGATTCTGTTTGTAGTTATAGTTTACTTTACCGTTATTAACTGTAATATCATCCGCTTTTTCTTCCTTTAACCTAATATATTTATCATGATAGAAAGGCTGTAAATTAGAGTAAATTATCCAACAAGTTTTTTTCAAGTAATCTTTGTAAGAGCCGGTAAATTAAATCTTCCTGAATCAACTGATACGTTGGTTTAGGTTAATAGGCTTTGTTTAGTCTTTATTAAAGATAGAATTTGTAGTTTCTTTTCCTCCTTAAAGACGGTTTTTATTTGTAAAATCTAACTGTAACTGACTTAGTGTTAAGAGAATTTTTTTTCTTAATTTACTTCGCAGACGGATTGTCTGAACTGGAAACTCAAGCTTATTATATATTTAAAACTAAAGGAGATATTTAATATCCTTAGCTTGACGACCTTTATAAATGTAACTTTTTCTGTTACTCTTAAACCTTACTACAAAGTAGAAGCGAATTAATGTAAGGAACATAAGAAACTAAGTTTCTTAAACTGTTTTTGATAATAGATTGGTTTGATATCTTAGTATAGGTGAATAAATTTTAACAATGCCTTATAAGGATCTTCAATATTGACGATAACGGTTGAAGGATCTGAATCACTAGAAGAATTTATTATATTATATACCAGGATTTGTATACATAAATTTTTAAAAATCTTTTTAAGATTATAATGGATAAGTGTAAAAAAGAAAATATAGTTTGTTTTTAGTTGAAATTATATTTATCTTAATTTTAAAGATATCCCTTAAGATATAAAAATAGTCATTTCTGATAGTATATCCTTTGATTGTAGTTGGCCATGTGTTTATATTTATGAAAATCTCATTTTCATAGTCTTTTAGTAATTGTAACTTAAGTTTCAATCGCTACTGTTGGTAAGCTTTAAATCGTTACAAGGTTGTCAATTCGATTGGTCTTCGAAGTAACAGTAGTATTGCATTGGTCAAATGGTGGATGAATTATTCTAGGTTTGGCAGACCACTAGCCGGTCTGCAAAGTAATTTGTATGGCCAATTGCTTGGCCCGTGCCCTATAGTAAAGTGCAGTGTACTACACTCGACTTATACCCAATGCGGTAAGTCTCCACAAAGCAATACACTTAAATTGCAGTTCAGTATATTCAATTTTACTATGAGTAAAGTTGATCTACTTCACTGCATGTAATACTATTCCAATACTGGGGTCTTTTTAATTTACGCGCGTACATAAATGTAGCTAACCAATCTTTTCCGGTTAGTATTGTATTGCCTCCTAGTTAACTGGCTAGATCCTTGTCAATTCCAGTTGACTTCTATACTGCATTACACCTAATTTCATGCAAACTAACCTCTATTTAGCCTTAATTGCTCCGCCGTTCCGAGGTCCGAGTTTATTAACTCCCACAAAAAGTTCTTCCTCTACAACCCTTCGCAAGCCTTTAATTTAACTGTGCTATTCAAATAGCTTACTATTATCAATCCCCTGGTAGTCTTTTAGTTTGTCAGCATATTCCTATCCGCCGTTACGTGATTTGGGCTTTCCGGGCGGCCTATTAACGTAGCCCTCGATATGTATAGTTAGATTATTGTTATCTACAACTATTTTTAGGGCCTTATTTGGCGCTGATTTTGTTGTAGAGTCTACGGGTTTGTTTTTTCTATCGATTTATCGGAATTCCCTTATTTCTCTCCCTTCGTAAGCCTTACGAAATACCATTAAGTCGATTATTAGGCGTTTTTCGCTGGTAGTTCCGAGTTTCAAAAGGTATTTGAAAAGGCTCCTTAAGTTGGTACAGATTACCACCAGAACAGGAGAAATGTTTAACTACCTAGTAATCAGATTAAGGGCTGCTTATAATGTTATACCTATATTAAAACCCGCTATTATGCTATAAGCTTCCGATGTAAGTACGTTTCATGTGATCCTTTTACATTTAACGAAGGTTTAGTAAATTTGATTACCGATAATACTAAACTGATTTTACCACTTATTTTAGTTAACTATGGTTATCAGGCAACAAATTCATTAAGACAAGTCGATGTTATTTACAAATACTCCGTCCGTAAAAATAATTAACTTGGCTTTTAACAGATAGATTAGAAGTATATTAATTCTACGGTCCGAATTCCGTATTTAACACTTAAGCCTCTTATTTTGCCGGTCAAAGTCCTTATTCATGGGCTTTTACGTTTTCGTTGCGATAGAGAGGTCGTAAAAGGCTTTCGATTGGTATAGGGCAATAATATAACTGCTTCTAATACGTTATTCCAAGCACTGTTAATTTTTGATACCCTAGCCCTTTTGGCGAAAGTTAAAGCCGGTATCAACATTAGACATTCGAATTAACGATTTATTAAAGTCAAGTCGGTTGTTTTTCGTTAGAATTGTTACCGGCTTGTAATTTTAAAACTTAAAGTTTTTAATTGATTGCTATTTTTGGTGTTATAAAGCCAGCCGTTTGAACGAAAAAAGTATAGTAAGCTTTTATACCCACTATGTCAAAGTATTTTCTTTTACGTTACCAATAGGCATGGTTTATACGTTAAGGATTTTATCGTTTGCCGTAATTTAAAGTTTGACTAATAGGTTAAGAACCAATAAACGTTTGCTTTAGCTAACTCGTAAAGTGGTTTGATATAACGTATTAACGTGCTTAAAGAGTAAATGGCACGTAGTTCCTGTAATAACTTTAATAATATAATTCGTTGCAAATCCGTCATTGACTACGTGTAGGTTTATGTTATATTACAGTTATTAAATGTAAACTTACTTCTAGTTTTAGCTAGTAAACTTATTATTAAAGCGACCACTAAACGCTGACTAATTTTTAAGCCGTTAGTTATTATGTAAAAAATTAGTTTTTGCCTTTATTACCGTATCCTTAAGCGATTAAACGTTATTCTTCGTACGATCGTTCCGTAGTTCTACCCTTACCCTCATAAATAATTCTCGACTTAAAAATCGTAAAGTTTAGGTTTTATAGATTAAAGTCGATCTTCGGTACGAATTATATAACCTTTCGAACTAGTAAACCATTAATTTTGACCTTATTACTTTCCTTAAAAAGCCTGCTGGAGATTTTGATAATCCTTTATACTCGGAGCTTTAGTATCAGGTTTTCGTTATCCTTTTCTTTTCTGCTTACCCAAGCAGTATTTTAAATGCGGCCCGATATGTATTCATTCTTTTTAACGTTCTTTTTCTTCGGGGGTCGCCCGTGCCGGCGGCGTTTTATCAGTTTTTTGATAACAGGTAAAAGAGGTTTGCATTAGCTTGGTTTCTTGGATTAAGGGTTTTAATGGTTATCTTTAATACTTTTAATATAAGTCTTAACCTAAGTAATTCGAAAGGATATAAAACCGTTAATAGTTTTAATAATTACTTTATAGTTTACGATACCTAATATTTTATATGGGTCCTTCTATTTACCCGGCTCCCGCTACACGAGGATTTTACTTTGTAACGGTAAAGCAAACACGTCGATTGTTAAAGGGCCGTTTCTAGTGTTAAGGACGTTATTAACCTAGCGGAATATCGATTTTCTTCGTAATTCTCTTAAAGCTTTACCGTAGGCCGCAACGTGTTTCTAAGTACTTGCCAAGGGTAGAAATTCACTCGTCAGGTGTAGGTACGCTCCAAAGACTAAAAGCGTTAGCACTAAGCCGTTAAAGCTTATAATATCGTTAAGTACTTTTAATGCTATTTATAGGCGTTCCTACGAATCTGTAAAGCTTTTAATCCCTACCGTAAAGATATTATATACTCGATGAAGTAAAGCATATTCCTTTTTAACCTTCCTAGTTTTATAATGGGCTTTTACTGGTATCTATTTACATTAAATACCTATTATTTTGATATCCTTTMAAAACTCCACCGCCGCAAAATTAATACTAATATCGTGGATGACGACTTTAGGTAGACTCAAGTAATGATAGTTGTTCACCCAAGCTAAAGTTAACTTTAACCTTTTCCGTATCGTAACGATCAATCTTAGTAGATATAATTCTTTCCCTCCGCAGCGTCATATATTGCGAATAGCCTCCTATTAAGTTCTTTATTACCAATGTGTCTAGCATAATACTCTGAAATATATGGTTCGTATAACAATCGCAGAGGTTAAAAGTATATAAGGGATTAGAGGCTTAATTAGGGTAAAGGTAAAGGTCTTTACCACCTAAACGGTATGGGAAACCGTAGTCGGTTAGCTGCTAAGCCGTATTAGGAGTATTATTTTCGTATTACTCAATTTACTTAAGGGTGTTAACAAAGTTAATTGGTTTATCACCTTTAAGATCTACGATTTAATTTAAGTAGTTCAATTCAAAAGTAGTAGGATATTAGATATGATATACTTCTTTTTTATTATTATGCTTGGCGGGAGGGTACCGAGTTAACCAGCAGCCAAACTTGCCATAAATTCAACATTCATTACCACTATTACGATGATAGTACTTACGGTTTACTGTTCCGCCTAAATCTTATTAATGCTAACGTAGATACTGCTTTCAATCTAATACCATTGGGCTAAAACTTAGGCGTTATATGAGCCCGTATTTACGGTTGATATAATTGATCACCATAAGGTCGTCTTTGTTCACGTTAAAGAAGTTACCGGCTTGGGAGTATATACTAAGCTAATTTGGTATACGCGTTATTACGATAGCAAACGAGGACTATAACTGGCTAAAAAAGCCTTTATAGGTGGAATTTAGGCGTTGTAAAGCGTATTCGAACTCGTTAACGCCCGTAACTATTACCTGTACCTGTTCGTAAAGTGTAGCTTCGCTAAAGTAAGCTTTCCCTATTACTTTCTGGCATAATATCAACTTATCAAGCATTTAATTAAAGACGTATATTAGTATTTCCTTCTATTTCTTCTTTATCATTATTATAGTTCATCTCGTAGTATCCTAGTTTGTATAATATTATATAAGGTCAACGTCGTGCTCTAAGTGACCCTTTATACCATCGTAAATTTCGCAAAATGTGGTTACTTAAATCAGAAAGGTTAGGTAATAATCCTTGGTATACCTTATAAAAATTTCGGGAAAAAATAAGTAAAAACTAGAAGAAAAGACCTCTATTCACTTGTAAATGTTTAAAAGAAGTATTATCTTAGTGTTCAAGAGGTTGAAAATCTTTTTGTTATACTTTTCTATATTATCTCAGATTGTGGCGAAGTTCGTAAACAATTTGTAATTAATATTAATTATCCTAATAGGTCTTAAAGAAAGGTCGCGATGATCATTCTAACCTTTAGTGGTATTTCCTAGCCGTTTAACCCTTAAAGCTTTTAAGGCGCAGTACTAAGAGTAATTACCAGTCGTCTAACCCGAAAGGTAAAATCCTATAGTAAGCTCCTACGCGTGGGCGAAAGTAAACAGGAAAGGATTTTAAAGAGCTTAGCAACTAAATTACTAATATGCGATAGGTACTTAATGGTTTTAGAAGACCTAACGATTTTGTTTAATTAACTGGTGTAAAGCGTCAATATCAATACGTTTAACCGCGTTAGCGACCGTTGCTTTACGTGTTCTACCGCCTCTAAAAGCATACTTCGCGTTATCATATAAAGGTATTAAACTGCCGAGTAGGTTAAATGATTCCTTATTGGCAACTTATAAAAAAGATTAACTTAGATAATGATAAATTAGAGGTCCCTTGAATCGCGTATAATAGCGGTAAGATTTTTTAATAGATTTTCTTTTTGGTTGCAGTTGGGAAGGGTATTTTTAAACTGTATTAAGTAGAAAAGAGCTTAGAATAACGTTGTGGCGCCTTATATTTAAACGAAAATCCTTCGTCCTTCCAATTCGGACTTAAGTTTTAAATTAACTTTTTCAAAACTAATTTTCATATATCCCTTATTCAATCTTTAAAAAAAGTTACGATATTGGTTAAGAATACAGTTGGGGTTATAGCTGGTGTTATATTTAACTATAAAGTATCCGATAAAGTTGGTAAGGTGTTTTTCGGTTAATTCTTCGTTAACATTCAGCGCCTAAAAGTCGTTGTCGTAAAACTTAGTGAGAACAGTTATGAGGGTTTTAATTGCTTTCCTATTCTCGGGGTTGGCGATAACTTCATAGTAAGCACTTGCTATAGATATATTGAGGTTCTGGTCTGTGTAAGACTTTCACGGCGTGTAAGGTGCGTAAGGCGAGTGATTTGGTGATCTTAGGCATAGGGACTTGGTGTTTTGGTATAAAGTCGCTTGGGAACTTGGCGACTTGGCGTTAGAGTTGTGTGACATGATCTTCTCGGCGCGACTTGGTGTTTTCGTTTGAAGTAGCGAAATTAACGATCGAGGTAATGTAAAGAGTGAAAAAAAGTGAAGTCAAGGCAAAGGTTTGGTGTAAATGGTAAGGTCGAAGGTTGTTTGTTGGTGTAAGTTGAGGGCGAAGGTTGGTAGTAATGGGTGAAGGTTGTTTATTATTTGATGTAGGGACTTAGTCGTTTTTCGTGCGGTAGTAGTACCCGTAGTAGTATTGACTTAGCCATTTACCAACTTGCCGAAATTTGAGACTTTTAACCGTCAATATTAATGTCTTTAAGAAGAATCAATAAATATTTCTTAGTGTTTTTAAGTAGTGATACCGTCGCTTACTTTTTGATTGAAGTTAGGGACTAACGCAACCTAAAAATTCTTTTCTATTTTTTTTGCCGCTAGGGACTAGCGCAATACTAATAGAAGCCTTTCGCAAGAATCTTCCCTCTACTCTAGCCGCCGTTATTGACGTATATCGTAACCGTAAGGTAGCTTCTTCTTTTACTTAGCTTATCTGTGCTTAACCCAATAAGCACTAATTAGTATTGGTAGGTCTTGGATCGTTACAACGTTGTCTATTCGATTGGTCTTCGAAGTAACAGTAGTATTACATTGATCAAGTGGTGGATAAATTGTTCTAGGTTTGGCAGACCGCTAGCCGGTCTGCATAGTAATTTTTATGGCCAATTGCTTAGCTCTTGCCCTAGAGTGAAGTGCAGCGTACTGCACTCGACTTATACTCAATGCTGTAAGTCTCTACAAAGCAATACACTTAAATTGCAGTTCAGTATAGTCAACTTTACTGTAAGTAAAGTTGAACTACTGCACTGCATGTAATACTATTTCAACAGCCACTTCATTTCTTTAGTATTAAATAAAACGTTTTAATGTTTTTTTATCCTCTTTCATCGGTATAGAACCTGTCGATTTAAGTGATTCCGTCTTCATTATCTTGCGTTTTTAATAAGTTTCTTAAGCTTAATTTTCAGTTCATCATATAATTCGATAGATAACCTAATTTTTTCCCGTTCATAGTAACCTAGGGCATAGGTAGTCTTATCCTTTGCCTCTTTATCAGAAATATAATTATCATTTAAAGCTTAAAGTTTTTGCTTACACTTAGCCTTACGGGTATTACGAACTACTTTTCGCCTTTTCCTCAATAAGGCTTCAGGGTTTAGAGCCTCTAAGATAACGGGAGTAGCCTTAGATCGTAGGAACCGAATGGATAGGGATTTAGCTGGAGGAGAAAAAGAATCTGTACGTCCAGAGAAACCGGAGGTTCCAAAAGAAATGAAAATCCTTTAAAAAGAAGGACCATGATTACTTGTACTTCCATACAATAGATCTGGTAATAGAAACAAGCTACGTTCTGGGGATATTGAAGGGACATCTTAAAATGTATTAAAAGATCCAGAAGAAATAGGTACTTTTGATTTAGGTTTGGGTAAAGAGTATCGGACAGAATTTAGTGAATAAGAACAGTAGATCATAATTGTACTGATAATGTATTGAAGTTACTATACAAAAAAATTGTGTAGGCTTTAAATTCAAATATTCTAGAATCTACATAGAAGACTTTATATATAATTAAGTGTATCTTTATAAAGATATCGATCATCAAGGTTGAAACTCTGTACTAGTTAATACTAGTTTATACAAGTAAATATTGGTTCTCATGTGTTAATAAATACTAGCTCTGGTAGAATTTCAATGCTAATCCTCCGTGTTATTTAGTAATAATACTTGCACTAGTAAATACCAATACCCCTTGAAGATATTTTCATCTACTGTGAATTCCTCATCCTTGATGTTGAGACGTGTCAAGTAATTGAAGTTGTACCAAATACTGACTGACCCTGTTATTGAGTGTGCTGAGTAACTGTATCTGTTGTATTTTCAAGAACTATAACGTTTGATTGAGCGATGCTTAATATCTTACAGGATTCATCATATTTTCTCGGTTCTCTTTACATGAAAAGTTTACTTTAAAAATATAAGGTTAGTATATTCACCATCGATAATTCGTTTATAGTATTAAAGATATAGTTGATTTGGCGGCGCAGGAACTTATTCTCAAGTTCTTTCAAGGTCTTGTTATATGCCACAACTTGTTCTAAATTGTTTAAAGATAATTTTAATTTCTGTCTCATGTGTTGGTTGGTTTGAAATGCTAATAAGATTGGTAATAGACCGCAAGGACTTAAAATGTCGTTAATTCATATTATAATTGTACGTAATTTTGTCTCTAAACTTGTAACACTCTTAATTTTCAATGTAATGATATTGTATGTTTTATGTAAAATCGAATGTATCCCTATAACCTTGATAAGCTAATAATAGGTTATAAACGAAATTTATTAGTATTATATACACATCGATTTATTATTAATTTGAAATTTTACCTTATTAAAGTTAATATTATTATAGTAAACTAATACATTTGAACGTGATTGATTCATGTTCATTTAGAAGGTGTGTAATGTTTCCCATATTTCTTTTCGCTGTAATGGTTTTGACGCACTTAATATCGTAAAACGATGTTGCAAAGTTTATAATGTAAAGTATAGGCATATAGTCGAAGTAGAATCCGTCAGCGAAAACTTTAGATCGAGAGTCACAATCTTTTTTAACGTGAAATTGAATTTGAAAGAAGTTTGTGAATACGCTTCATAATAGTGGTAAAGCTTTTTAATTGTGTTAGCATAGATAAATTTCCTATTTCATAACCTATTGCCTTGAAGACTTTGTATGGATTGCTAATCTCAAGGTGATTAAACCATAGATTCAATTGATGAATTTATCATTTCGTTAGGTTTATTATCTTTACCTTTAGTATATAAAGGTAGAATTGTAATTATTCGCGTTTCAAATAAATTAGAAACCTTTAACCATTATCTTTAACTACTCGTCTAGTTTAAACATCAACGTTAACATCCAATTTTCTATTTATTTTAGGCAAAAAAAGAAGCGGAGCAGGGATCTCGAATTGTTGAAAATAATATATTTAACGTTTTTAGTCATAGTCCTCAATCTAAGTAAGGAGACTCTTTTCCAGTTCCAAATACAAATTTGATTCTTCTGGTATTGGTATAATTAAGATTCGTAGCGGTATTAATATCCTTTCGCAATAATATGTATTCAAAATATACTCCTATTAAGTATTAAGCTGCCCTAGTATCCGTAATAATGAATTATTGGACTGGCTTCGCATAATTATCGCAAATAGTAAATAAATACGTAAGTTCGAGATTGTTATCATTGTAATAACGGTAAAGGTCTTTATTTATTAGGTGATATAAAAAGGAGTGATCAACTAGTTATTTTATTACTTTAGGATAAATGATGGAGTTTGAAATCTATTTAATAAAGTTTGGTATATCTACTGTATTTTTATATCCGTATTTATCAAATATGTAACGTACTAAATTTATTTATTATTAAATGTAAAGTGGTATTAAGTATAACATATTACTTATTTAGATCTGTCTTCGGCACTAGCATAACGTGTTAATTAATAGTTTTGTTTTACACAGATCCAATAGCTTTATTCGTTATTATAAGGAAATTTTCGGGGTTGGTTTTAAGAACTTAGACCCAGGTATCCTCCTATTTAAGTATGTTATTGTTCCGGCTTCTAATCGAAAGTTTCTTTGTCAACCGAATTATTTTAACCTACTGATTTTATGGTTGATATGGTAAGTGTACGCTGGTTTATTATCGTTGTTATTAAAGTTCTAAGTTTTAGGGTATATATCAACCAAATCCATCACCTGCATTATTATAGTTGTCAACAAAAGTTGCATTATCAAAAAAACCTTTATATGTAGCGTAAAAGCAGTGTAAGGTACAGTAAAAAATTGTAGCTCGTGATAACATAGTAGATTTTCCGGCGTAATAAGTCTTCTTCAGCTCTTAAATTACCTATCGCTTATTAATAAAACATACGCTTGTCGAGCATCGAATTGAAAAGTTCAATCTTGGTTTCTGAATTTTCTTATGAAGGGACTAAGCTAAAGCTATAGTTTAAGGCAGTCGGATACTATCTATAATCTTCTATGAAGAAAAAAGAGAGAAACCCCTACTAAGGAGTTGTTATGGAGCTAGAAAAAAGGGGTGGCCCGGTTACATAATAGGTGTAAGGGTATGCTTAAAAGCGGATCCAAAGCATTATGGGAGCATAGAAATCGCTAGGGCTAAATCTCTAGTAATTACTATCTTAAGCACTAACCTCTAATATTACCCCTGGCCCACCCTAAAAGCGTTCCAGCATCTTCGACTTGACATCAACTTTCTTAGCGTAGGTGCACAGACCACCTTGTTAAGAAAGGTTAGGGGCCTACACTATAAACCCTAATAGTACCCACCTTCGAGAATTTTTTCCAAGTCCAGTGTTATGACCCAAGCACGTTGGCGGATCAGGAAACAGGCCAGCATGCAGCTGAGCTACCGGTGAGCCTCAGTGAGCACCGGTGAGCCTCAGTGAGCACCGGTGAGCCTCAGTGAGTACCGGTGAGCCTCAGCACTGAAGATGGTATGAAGGCCATAGGATATAAGGACACGGCCATCACCACATAGATAGTATTTCCTTCATAGCTCTTCAGTTGTCAATCTAAGTATTCAGTCTCAGTATATTCTGAATAGCCTCACGGCTTTTGATCATTACTTGCACGGTTGCGATATTGTTCACTCAGCACCTCTGCTACCTTCTTGATAACATAAACCCTCTGACACCTTCTATATACTCGCGGGTATTTAGTGTGATCATTACATCTAGCCGCTTTCAACAACATCATTTCACATGCATCTTATTCCCCTACAATACTACTAATCGGCTTTACCACCACTTCAATCTTTTCCGGCGACTCCTTTTTGGCTATAAAGATCCTTGTCGGCCCGGCGCACCGCCCACACAACGATGCATTCAGAAAATGACCCTTACAAACAACGATTCTGTCACTCGTTATTTATACCAACGTAGCCTTCCAAAATTAAACTTATATTACAATACAAATAAGGTGTGCTCTCTTTTACGCCTTAAAGTCTTAAAAAAACATTCATTACAAACGCTTACATTTAACAACTCTATTTATTTATTTACTTGTTAGCCACCACCTATATTAGCTCTTTGCCCACTTAGTGGGTCTTTCGCCTCAAACTTTACATTGAATACTTAACTGTCCACAAAGAACTTTTCGGCACACCACCCACTTAATGGTGTATCCTATTTTATATTCTTTTATATTTCTTAGGTTTATGGCTCTTTATAAATAGGTAGCTCTAGTTATGAAGTATATATTTCCACTGAATTGTGAAGTATATCTTCCCCATCGCCGTGGGCTTTCAACCACAATATATATCTTTTATAATCCCTTCACTTTTTTATAGCTACTAAATTTTCGATACTAATAGGTGTACAACGTGGATTGAGATAACCACATAACACAACTCAGCTAAAGCTATAGTTTTTACGCTCTTACAGGTCTTTAAACTATAGGTTACCTTAAGGCCTCATTTGAAAGGTCAATTTCAGGTTCGATTTCTAGCAAATGTTTTTATTTGTAATTTCTTTGTATAAGTATATTTAATTGAATTTTTTCCCCAAAATATCTTATAACATCTGCTATCTTTCAATTTGCACGTGGACAAAATTATATTAATATAGTCCATATCTATAAAATTTTTTAAGTTTATGGCACGTAGTAAAAACCAATACTATTTATTATAAAACCCCATCAGTATTCAATACATACGTACTACACATTGCTTAAAAATTGGTTACAGGTGTATAAGATTAGGTTTTCAACTTTACATATTTATTTTAGGTTGAGATAATGCTTTTGTGTATAATAATTCGTTCAATGGATTGTAAGGTATAACTTCGAAACAAGCATTCTTAAATAAGGTGGTTGTTGTAGGGTAGGAACACTCAAGTTACAAGCTTTTCTGCAGGCATACATACCTTCAACACTAGCGACGGCCGCAATATACTGGCTATATAGTTGGAACTGCCAGGTGAAATTTCAATACAAAAAAAAAAGTAAAAGCTTTCTGGTGCCCTATAAAAGGCGGTAGAAGGCTCTGGCGATATGTAAAAGGTATATCCCTACCGTAAATCGTTTCGGAAGGTACGTAGTAACAGTTTTTGGAGCGACGTAAAATGTTATAGAAGCATACGAAAGGTTCCTGCCGTCAATCGTTTAGGCATGTGGTAAAAGTTGTTGGCGCCAGTTTCCTGTAAGCCCTCCTACAAATAGTTCTTATAGATCCTATTTTTTTCCTTTTTTCCTCCTAACAACAACTTTTCTTTATATACTGTAATACTATATCGCCTTACCTTATATAACAGACTATTCATTAATATGAATCCATTTTACTTGAAAAGTTTTTTTTGTTGGTATTAGTAACTTAATTGCTTTCTTGGAAAAATAAACGCCAATATATTGGTTAAGTCGACAAAGCTATATGCAATGTATGATTACCTGCATTAAATTTATTTTTCTTTTGTTAACAAATATGCATTTTTCGTATGTCTGGCTCCATAGAAATGTATTCTGATAATACCTAGGAATAAATGTGTTTGGAATACGTTTATAAAATAGCATATTATTGATGTAAGTTTTATTTAAAAAAATAAATGTATATATAACTTACAATAACGGTTTAAATCTCGTTAATAAGTAGTTGGATACCAGCGCTAAATACCCTCTTTATATCGTTAACGTTATAAACCGAAGCTCCGGTAACATATATACCCCTTTGGATTTCGATCCTAATATCAATAAGGTTGGTAAGAAGCTTTCAGAAACGTGCCTTACATTTGACGTTCAGAACCGAAGTAAATAGCCCGGCTTTCAAACCGTTTTAAATACTAACAAACGACTAGACAACGTATAAGCCTAACTAGTTACCGCTAAAAAGGTTATAAAAGTACGTCGTACCACTTAGCGTAAGGTCGACACAAGAAGCGGCTGTGGCTCTGTGCCATCCAAACCAATTAGTTCGGATAGTTTTTATGCCGTGCAACTTTTCAATAAAAAGCGTAATGAACAGGTGAAAAAAATAGCTTGGTAATAAACATAAACGTCGCAGTTAAAGAGCGAGTAGAAAGTTTAACTAGAAGCCATTAAGGAGTTGGTTAAAATCGTTAGAAGTATTAATGGTAAGCTACGTATATTTATTAGTATTAGCGAAAAAATATTTGTTCCAAAAGATCTAGACGCGGATTTTGATGATATTAATAACTAGTATAAAGGTATAGTTTAGTAAATGTAGTTGCAGTAATAATACAAGTTCGTGTACCGTATTTAATATCCATGAAATAAAGGCTTCTAAACGACTCAATAATGAGTAAAGATAAATTTTGTACCTGCTAGATGACTGAGCAGGAAGGTCCGTTGTTGTTTTCTTCCAATTTATAATGAGATTAGATAGCGTTGAGGGTCGCGGTATCTAAAAAGTTTAAAATAGCTTTCAAGTCATATGTACAAAACTCATCTATTTAATCAAATTTATAGTTTCAAGGCATTATTTATTCGAGGCGGCTTAATCAAATTTCATTTCGGGTTCTTAAAATATTTTCTATATAATATTTAAGTTAGGTTTTGTGATTATTACTATTCATGTAGACAACTAGTAACTGATGATTGCGAACTTATTGAGTCGGAAGCGGATTGAAAACGACGTTAATAAGTTAATTTACATAAAATTGAAGGTAGTTTCTATCCGAAATATTGAATTCGATAATGTAGAAATCAATAATCGATATAATACGACCTTTATTGTAAAACTAATTTAGTTTTTTTTAAGATTATTACTGCTTATAATTCTCGAACAGGAGTTAAACGTTATCGCGAACCTAAAACCGTTTCGAGGGAAAGTGTTATTCATTAGGTGCTTTCTCCATACGTTATTATATAGTCTTCATAACGGCTTATACTCATTCCGTAACGTCGTAAATACGTTGAATGAAGTCCTTGACCCTTATATATAATTTTTTAACTCAAATCAGTAAACATTAAATAAGTTATATAATGTTGAAGTAATAGTTATATATTCTAAAAACAGATTAATCTTTGGTAGGACTTTAAACTTTACAATTTGGTCGATTCTAGACGTAGTTAAAGTAACAGTAGTATTGTGTAGTCAAGTGGTGGATGTATTGTTCTAGGTTTGGCAGACTGCTAGCCGGTCTGCACACTAATTTCTATGGCCAATTTCTTGGCCCGTACCCTAGTATTAAGTGGGAGCATACTGCACTTGAACTTACAATAGACCTTCAAAACAATACACTTAACTTGCAGTTAGTATATTCAAATTTACTAACAGTAAAGTTGACTTAATATACTTCAATCACTACTGTTCCAACACTGACGGCTTTTTATTTTGTACATGCACATCAGTATAATCGACCAATCGTATCTGGTTACCACTAAATTACCTCCATGTTAACTAGCTAGACTCCTGCCAATTCTACAGCTAAAATAACCCCACTTACCTTATATTTCCGAGTTCTAACTTCATTAATGCCTATATACAATTCTTTTACCACAAAATAATACAAACCTTCAACTGAATGGTATCAATCGATCAAGTCGCTGGCTTTAATTTCCTAACTTTTTTCCAGTTTATGAAGATACCTTTACTTGCTGGTACATAGCTTAATCTTAACTGGTAGCCCATTCACTTAATCTTTAATACGTATAATCAGCCTATTAATATCCATAAACTTCTTAAGAGCTTTATTTAATATTGATTTTGTTATGATATTAATGAGAACAGTTTCGTCATCAATCCACTGGAATTACTAAACTTCGCTGCCTTCGTAGGCTTTAAAGAAAGCCATTACATTGATTGTCAGAATTTTTTCACTCGTAATTCCGAGTTTCGAAAGGTATTCGAATATGATTTTCGATTTAGTACAAATTACCACCGGAATAAGTAAAATCCTCAATTACCTGGTAACAATTATAGAATTTTTACATATCATTATATCTAAATAGAAGTCGACAATTATATTATAAATCTTTAAAGTCAGCAAGCTTCGAGTATTTTTTTTTCTTTAAAATTGACAAAGATCTAATAAAATAAATTTCCGCAATATTAATCAACCTTTTTATAATTTATTTTTACTAAAGATCGTTATAAGGAATCTGATATATAATGATAAGTTTATGTCATTCGTAAAAAGGCCGTCTGTTAAGATTATCAACTTTGCCTTTGATAGGTTAATTAGGACTATATATATCCCACGATCCAGATACCTTATCTGTCACTTTATCTTTTCATTTAGTATGTTAAAGATTTATTCGTTGGGTTTTATATTTGTATTATAATCGATAGGTTGTAAGATATTTATGGTTGTTATAAGATAGCGATGTAAATACTGCGGGAATATTGCTTTAGGTATCTTTAAACCCTGGCTACATCAATCTCCTCAATTGTAGCTAGGTTAATAACTTGGCTCTTTTAACGGAAACTAAGGTAGGTATTAGTATCGTCAACACTATATTTGTAGATTGATGATCTGTTAAAGTCTAAATACATTGTTTTCGCCAAAGTCGTAAACGATTTATAGTTTCATAACTTCAAATCCTTAATATTTATTTATTTCGATACCATAAAAATAGTTTTTTTTAACATAATATGCATCGTTACTTTACGTACGTATTAAATGGAAGGTTTTGTTTAAACCTTCTTTTATTGTCAAATACTAGCCGTAGGTTAAAAATCTTATGCTCTGTTTCAATTTAAAGTAAAATTAATAAGTTAGGATCTAATAAAGGTCTAGTTAAATTAATTTGTATCGTAACTTTATGTATTATATCATCGTTTCCGAAAGTTATATTTTATGAAATTCTTACCTTAATTACAATAAAATTATTTTTTATAGATTAGTTACCAATTACGTGTTTGTTTACGTTATACTACAGTTATTTAATGTGAACCTCCTATTCATTTTAACTAGTAAATTTACTGCAAAACCGACTATCAAATGTTAATTGACTTTTTCAATCGTTGGGGATTACATAAATATGTGTTTTTTTTTATTACTATATTTTTAAACAAATAGATGTTACTTTTAGTATAGTCGCCCTGTAGTCTTATCTATGACCTCGTAAATATTACTCGACTTGAAGATCGTGATATTGAGGTTTGAAAGGTTAAAGTTGCATTCATACACAAATTATACAACTCCTCTTGTGAAAAGTCCATTAATCTCGACCTTATCACTTTCCTTAAAAGGTTTGCCAAAAGTCTTGATGAAGTTTTGTACCTAAAGTTTTACAACTAAGTCTTCATCGTCATTCTCCTTCCTGATAGTCCATATAATATTGTAAATCTAACCCGGTATGTAATCTTTATTTTTAAAGTTTCTTCTCTTTGATAGTTGGCCGTGCAGTCGACGTTTTATTGTCTTATCGATTATGGGGAGAAGAGGGTTGTATTAGTTGAATTTTTTGACTTGATTATCTTTATCTCCATCGTAAATTTTATTATTAGTTGACCTAATAGAAGGTTTAACCTTAATTATACGAAATGTTGCAAGACTGTTATCAATTGTAACAATTATTTCAGGGTAAGTAAAACTTCATATTTTAAATGGGTTGTACTATTTATATTACTCTCATTATACAAGAACTTTATTTTATAACGGCAATAAAAACAGGTTCATTTTCATAAGGCCGTTTCTAATATTAAGGGAGTTATTAACTTAATGTGCTACCGATTCCTTCCGAAGTTCTTTCAAAACCTTACCTTATACCGCAACCTTTATCTATGTACTTGCTAATAACAACGATTCATTCATTAAATAAAAAGATAATTTCAAAACTAATAGCGTTAAAATCAAGTCGTTAAGGTCCATAACATCATTTAGGCACTTTACTGCCATTTAAAGGCGTGTTTCCCAATCCGTAAGGCTTCCAATCTCTAATATAAGGATATCGTACGTTTTGCGAAGTAGTGAGTATGTCTTTTCGACTTTTTCAATACTTCAGTAAACCTTAACACGCACCTGTTTAAACTAACTCTTTATTATCTTAACATTTGCTTAAAGTTGGTACTGGTATTGTGGACGAAGACGTTTGGTGGGCTTTAATACGTATTAATTTATAATATTTTTAATGGTTCCCATGTATCTTTCGCTGATAAAGACTTAGGAAATTCAACTCCGTTAAAAAGGTTTGTAGAATCAGTCATGTAAAAAATGATTATTTAAATAGAACACATTAACAAAGTTTCCGCAATTTAGATCATTATTTTTAAATGTAAATTTATATTCTCGGGGAATTTTTGTATACATTCAACAATAATGTCAAAGGTTTTTATAACATTCAAAGCAAAGTATTTTATATTCTTATACTTCACGGATTTAAAGACTTTATATAGTTTGTCGACGGTTGGATAATTGAAACACCGTTGTAATAAATGTACTTCAAACATAGTCAGATTGAGTATCGTTACTTTTGAGCCTTGAAAATGAAACTAAATCTACTCCTACTAAAAGTAGAAAAGAAACCTTTGGCTTTTTTTAATCAATTCGTCAGTATTAACGTTGACATCAACACCAAGAGTTTTCCTATCTCTCAAAAAAAATGAGATATGGTATTTGTGGATATGAAATACAATTTGCCTCAACAATTAAAATAATTGTTGTTCCCAGTGACGATAATTATTTGCCTAGGTTAAAGCTAACTTTGGCTGTACCAATATTTTAACAATTAATCTTCGTAACAATAATATTTTCCCTTCGTAATACCGCGTACTGCAAATGAATCCTTTTCAATACCTTAATGCCACTATATATAATATAATACCCTAAAAAGTGGAGTTCAAATAATGATAGTAAAATTTCAAGGTATATAAATGGTTAGGTATTTGGATAAGGTAAATGTAATAACTTTCACCATTTAGACAGTATAAACAGGCGTAGTCAGCTAATTATTAAGCTGCACCAAAAGCAATATATTTATACCATGTGACTTATTTATGTATATCGTTATCGTTAACAAAAAATTTACCCTTGAAATCTTCGATATGGTCGAGGTAATTTTACACGAAATCAATAAGGTATTAGGTGTAATATATTACCTATTATTTTTAACACTTAGCGTGGAAGTAGGAAATTAATTAATAACCGAACTTGCTATAAATTGAAGACTCTATACCATTACTATAACTATAGTTTTTACGGTTAATAGGTTCGCTTAAATCTTGCCTTCATCAACACCAGTATAATTGTAACTCTTAATTCTAAAACCTTAGATCAGACGTTAAAAGTTGAGGCTGTCCATACTTACGATTAATGTAATATAATATTACACGGTCTTCTGTATCCCAATCGCGAAAGTTATTAGCTTGGGAATATATACCAACCGAGTTTGTTGTATGGGCTAGTGCAATTGCAAACAAAAACCGTAATTAACTAAAAGAAAGCCTTTATAGATGGAATTTAAACGTTATAAAAGGTATTTAAACTCGATAACGCCCATAATAACTACCAGTATCTACTCTCGAAGTATAGCTTCACCAACGTAAATTTTCTCTATTACTTATTAATACAACATTTACTTATCCAACATTTAATTAAAAACACTTATCGAAATTTCCACTTTTTTCTTCTTGATCATTATCATTGCTCACATTATCGTAGCCCGATCCGTAAAATATTACGTAATGTAGACGTCGTATCCAAAATGACTCTTTATGCTATCGTAAATGTCTTGGAATGTTTTTATTCTCGTTAAGAAAGTCAGATAATAATCTTTGACGTAACCTGTAAGAATTTCAAGAAATAAAAAATAAAGATAAGAAGAGACAACCTCAATTAACTTGAAAATAATTAAAAAAGGAACTTGGCCATAATAAGGGTTCTGAAGAACTTTATAATTTTACTCAATTGACTAGTAAATGGCGTCAACTTTAATTTTTCTTACCGTGTTTATAGCTTCTACTGCATGCGTTTTACCACCGCTGAGTTCGTACTCTACGTTATCACATAAAGGTTCTAGGCTACCAAACAAACTAACAAGTTCTTTATTATCGACGTGTATAAAATTGGTATTGGTGGAAAAGTTGAAAACCTAACTTAACTAGGGATTAAGGAGTAACCCCCTAAAACTTATGTAAAAGCACTAAAAATCTTTAACGCACTTGCCTTTTTCTTGTGTCTTAAGGACATTCATCAAGTTATGCTAATTCGAAAAGGGTTTATATCAGTTTAGTTAAACTTTTATTCGGTACTTAAATTTCTCTATGAAAGAAAATTATATTTAATTTAACACTTTTCAAAATCGTCTTCCACATATTAGAAATCTCATTATCGAAAAACTCACGAAAAGTTCAAAATGTGCGATCGTTAAAATCGAGATTACTATCATTTTAGTTGAAAATTTAGTTTCTAATAAATTTAAACAGATTCGCTTCAGTGGAACCTTTGTTAATATATATCCACCAAAGTTCTTAATCGTGATACTTGGAGAAAAGGAACCCAAAGGCTTCAATTGCCTCAATTCGTTTTTAACCAGGTTCCATCTTAATGTTTTGGCTAGTGTATGACTTAATAATTTGAACGTTCCAAAAGTATAGTGATTTGGAGACTTAATATAAAGTTAAGCGATGTGACTTTCTTAATGAAACTTTTCAATTCTCGGTGTTTTTCGTTCAAAGTGGCGATCTTAATGATTAAATTTAAGATTTGGTATAAAGGGCGAAGTTTGATACAGAAAGTAGGTCGAAAGTTGTTTGTTCTTGTTAGTTATAGTTGAGGGTATTCAGCTGCAGAATTTAATGTTTTTTGAAATAATAGCACCCACAGTAATACTAACTTAGCTGTTTGCCAACTTAACGATCTTTGGAACTTTTAACGGTAAATCTCAACGTTTTCAAGAAAGATTTGTAAAGATTTCTTGCTGTTTTAAAATTATGGCAATACCGTCACCACTTCTAAACTTCTTTAGAGACTAACGCAGTTCGAAAGTCTTCTTTACTTACTTCCTTAAAGACTAACACATTAGTAAAGGCCCTTTGCAAGAATTTTTCTTCTACTTTGACTTTTGACGTAGATCGTAACCGGAAAGTAGCTTCTTCTTCTACTTAATAAATCTGTGTTTAACCTAATAAGTACACTGATCAGTGTTGGTAAGACTTTAAAAGTTGAAATATTGTCGATTCGAGACGTGATTAAAGTAAAAATAGTATTGTGTGGTCAAGTGGTAGATGTATTATTCTAGGTTTAGCAGACAGCTAGCCGGTCTGCAAACTAATTTGTATAGCTAATTTCTTGGCGCATTCCCTCGTGTGATGTGCATGATATATTTGAACTTATAGTAGACTCATAAAATAATACACTTAACTTGCAATCAGTATAATCAACTTTACTGTCGGTAAGATTTCTGCCTATTCACTTGAACGTAAAGAGTAAAAGAGTAATCATAAATATTGGTAGTATATATTGAAGTAGATAATTCAAAGGAAGAAGAGGCATCCGGAGAGTTCACGCTTTAAGTGGGAGCTTATAAGCTCTCACCCAGGCTGTGGCACTCTACTATACACTCTGCTAATCTCTCATCTGGGAAGTGTCGCTCTACCGTGCACTAATCTAATTCCCCTTCTAGGCAGTGTTACGCTATCATACACTCTGCAGGAATGCACCTTGTAGAGTAGCACATTACTGTACACTCTGCAAAGGAGAAACCTTCAATGTAGCCGCTTACTAACTATAAAGATATATGATAATATTTACATTTACTTATAGTAAAGTTGATTTAATGTACTGAAATCAATACTATTCAAATATTAATATTAAGTTCAATAATGTTTTTAGTATTTAACGTTAATAAACAACTAAATAATAAACAACTTTAATTAAACTAGATGTAAATAACAAAGAAACGCAAATACGTTAATATCTTTTGGTTAACACATTTGATGGTATTATTCGTCTCGGGGTAAAATACGGTACTTAAACGTTATTTCAACCCTATAAAGTAGTCGAGGCATTTCTAGAACCCACCCGTCCAGTTCAAACCTCGATTGTTAATAATAGTGTAAGAAAAATCGTAAAATTTCAAAAACAATTCAAAAACCGCTCCATAAAATCTTTAAAGTTTATAATATTCTTTACTTTTAAATTAACGGCTTTACTTCAACTATCTGTCATAACTATACATTAATATAGGTCATAAATTTTTTAAATTAAATAGATTATAAAGTCGATTCAAAGCTTACTTTAAATCTATTAAGAAATTGGTAAGGGTTTAACATGTTCCTTTCAACGATATCGCCAATAAGTCATTCATTAGTAAACATTACCATATCGGCAAAAAAGTCATACCATGTGGTATAACCCGGGTTAAAAGTAAAGTTTGAATGAAATAATGATGATAACGTTATGGCCCGGGTGGCCGGTAAATATTAAACTATATATAGTTCAGCTTAATACGATAGTAAACTTTTTATAAACTAAAACCTCAATACGGTTTCGAAATCGTAAAATACCGTCATTGATTATTGAATATTCCGAAATAAAACTTTAAATATTTGGTTATCGTTAATACGAATATTAATGGAAAATTTACAATCGTTTATACGTACCACGCGAATTAAACGTATTTAAGTTGCGTCTCGGGTAATAACGGTGTTTTATTTATTTTAAACGTTAATATAAGTAAAAAGTTCATAATTATTCGTAATAAATTCGTTAATGATAATTAACCTAAAAACATACAAGTTTGGAAACGGCTTGTGTTCAACTTATTTTTGGCGACCGAGTTATAGTTTCTTAATTAAAAGTTGGGGATTAAACAAGCCTTTGAGCATATGTTAAATATTTTGAAATAATTTATAGCGCAGTGTATAGTTTACTTTTTAATTATAAATTCATTTTAAAAGGAAACTTAAAAGGCGTTTTAACTAACAAATCTATCGTTTATAAAGTCGTTGGGTGGTTATATAGTATTTCAGGTTTTTATGATTTGTAATGATATTAAATATGCGGGTTATTTCTGAAGCTCTATATTTCATACTTTTAAACGAGTTATATTTTTAATAGTAACTTATTATACATTTTCTAATCAAATTTCGCGGCTGATCAACGAGAAAAGTTATATGTTATTGGGCTAATGATATCGAGATTGTCCTGTTGAATTAGATAACCTTTCAAAGCTTTATAGATATAATCGTTCTTTAAAAATGTTTTTCAGTTGGGGTCCTATTAGACGAGGCTAGGTTTTAAAAAGAAGGAAAGTTTGAGCTGTTTGAAAGTAGCTTTCTTTTCGGGCTCCTAATAAGAAGCGGCGCTCCTCTTGATTAACCTGATTAGGGATCCGGTCATTACACAATAATCCCGAATGAATTTCCGGTAAAATTGAACAAAGCTAAGAAATTCTTGTACTCTTAATACGAACATAAAAGCCGCCTACTTTCGAATAACAAGTAACGTTTCCTAATTTATACGTACACCAATTTCCGTCTTAATGACTAACCTTAAATATTTGGTTTTGCCAACGTTTAATTCATCTTTAAATATATTAAAGCTGAATTGGACAGATTTCAAGGCGTTTAATATCTATTAATTTTCAACTTCATAATGAGCGAAAATGTTATTGGAACATATTGAAATATTTTCGGAATAAACAAAATGAAAAAGTGCCGAAATATAGGCTTAACGAATTTTTAATATATCTTTAAAAGATAGCTGGTACATCAAAAAGCTTAAAGGAGGTAACTAATCACTTTAAAAATCCAAAACATATACGTAACATATTTTTTTATTCATTGCCTTCTTCAATATATATATTGTAAAAAGCAGTTTCAATGTCGTGTTTAGAAAATTAATTAAATAATGAAATATTTGTAAATATTTTCTTAATTAGGGGAAGAGGATTACAGTTGGCTTTTATAATATTGTTAAGTTTGCGATAATCTATAAATGAACGTAGGTTGTTTTTAGGCTTCTAAACAAAAAATACGAAGGCATATATTAAGAAGTTGTTTCCGTGAATATATATTTGGTTTAGTAATTTAGTTTAGGTTTTTCGAAGTACCAGGAGCTCCTCCTATGATATTCCGTATTACGGGCCTTAAGTAAATTTTCAAAACAAGCCTTAATTGTTTTTTTAAAGGAAAATTTCGTGATCGGTTTTGGAACAATGAAGAGGCAGCTTTTCCCCTACAGTATTATAGAATAAACGGGCGAATTTTTCAAAGGTATTAAGGAATTAGTTATCAATAATAATAAGTAATTTCTAGTTTAACAATTTATTGATATTTGAGAGGGAGAAGGTGGTAAATCACGTAGTAATTGTTTGGTTTCTCCGAACTTTGCGAAGTATAATACGGAAGGTAGCGGAATTAATACCTTGACGTTACTTTTATATCGATACAAATTCCAGTTCCTATACGAAGTGATTAACCATGTGTCCAAAAGTAATATATATTCCGGAACGGTGGAAATTATTTACTGTTACTTTGTTTAGAGTTTAACTAAAATAACGTTGTATTATAAGTAGGAAATGATTCAAACTCAAATCCAATACCTGTATTTATAGAGGTTAATATCCAAATAAGATATAGAAAATAAGTCGCATATTAGTATCATATATTTAACGGGTAGTTTCGTTAAGTTATTGGGAGATAATAACAATATATGGCTATTATAACTGCTGAGTAATGTTTTACTTATAACTTTATAGTATTTACAGCCTTTATTTACTAAAAATTAGACAAATTAAATGGAATTGTAAAGTAAATTTATGATAAAAGAGAATTTGTTTAAATTTTAAAGGTAAACTATCAGATTGAATAAAAATCCTTTAAACTTTTATACGTAATTATGTTTAAAACTTACAATTTTAGTTCTTAAAGATCGATAAAATCGTTGTTAAAGGTAAGGTAAATTATTGTAGTAGCTTTGATATTATAATTCCTTGGATATTACCTAGGATTTAATAGGTAGATTTGAATTCCACAATTATTCGTGTTGTATTTCAGATATGAGTTCGAGTTTTTGCGGCGAGAGAATTTGAAATGGTAATTTAGGTAACGTATTATTTGGTATCAATTTTAAAAGCGTTTACGCCAGTTATAATCATATGTTACTATTTATCGTAAGCGGTCGTATTACCGTTATTACCCCTGTTGCGAATAGTATCTTCATTACCAGTATTACTGATATGATTTATGTTCATATGTCGAGCACGAAGGTTATGGAGTCGTTTATAAATAAGTTAAATGCGGGCGACATAATAATTATAGTTTACAATTATATCAAAGTAGAGTAATACGTTAATTAGTATATCATTAATAACTTTCTTAAAAATAGCGAATTCAACGGCAAATTCCCAGGTTATATCACCAGTTATAATAAGATAAGCTTTTTTAGTATTGCAGAAAACGTAAAACCATTGAAGAACCCTTCATTTCAAATTTATAAGTTGAACTATAAAGGTTTTCGTTATATTAAGATGGTAGTAGTAAGTGTAAAATATAATTATAAATGCGTTAAAGTTGTTATTATTACCATCGCTTCTAAAATCGTAGTAACTTTTTATAACGGTTTTCTCAATGGCTTTCATTGATTGAAAAAAACACATAAATATTTTTTTATATTAATAAATTTCCTCTTCTTATGTAATTAGCGTAATATCATGGGTTTTCAAGCCAAAAGACGTAATTTCACGCCGAAAAGCTCGACCGGTTAGTCGAAAACATTGCGTTTAGTTCGTTAACGATTAGTGTTATCGGTTAAGTTGTTAGAATTGTAGTTGGAGTTGACGGAATACAAGTTATCGTTGTTATCATCGGGTAAGTTGACGCGGCCACTGGTAGGGATTAGTGTGATAGTTAAGTTGTTTGTAGGTAATTTAAAAACGGGATCCCTTTAAGTAAGGGTTATTTAAAGACCTTGCTGTAATGGTAACCTATTCAAGTTGTTGAATTATATTTATCAACGTATCTAGTTCGTTGGCATTGCATTTTTTTTATACGTAAAGCGTGTTCACGAGTGGTTTGGTTCTGTTTAATAAGTTTTATACGTAGATTTTCGGTAAATCGTTTATATTGGTTGTTTAAATGGTCATGTTACTTCGTTAAGGCACCTTAAAGCTAGTTTCATATACGCGCGTCGAGAAATTGCTTTAGGGTTTGTAGGCTTAGACTCGAAAGGTTATAAGACATAGTTGAAGACTACAACCATTAATAAATAGTTAAAATATCATTGGGAGAAAAGTATCGAATATTATATGTTGGGGGGTTATGTTAGAGTTGTCGTTCAAGGCAGTTAGATACTGGCTATAATTTTAGATAAAGAAAGGAGGAAGGAATCCCTATTAAAGAGTTGTTATGAAGCTAGGGAAAAGGGGTAGCCCAGTTACATAATAGGTGTAAAGGCATTCTTTAAAGCGGCTCCAGGGTATCGTAGGAGTATGTTAACCGCTAGGGCTAAATACCTAGTAATTATTAGCCTAGGCACTAGAATGTAATACTTTCTTATACTTTAATATATAACAATACTTAATAATGTTTCAGGTTATATAATATCTAATAAGGTTAATATAATACTGGAAGTAATTTTTAAAATCATTGTAAATTTCCTAAAACAATAAGTAATTTGTTAAGTACTAATAGTTTTAATACTTAACTTCACCGGTAATAATACTGTGAAATAACGAGTAAAAACCTGTTAACTTAATCTTAATGCAACGGTAAATGTTAAAAAATGGTCGTAAATTCACTTTAATTAGGTTATACTATTTACTTCAATACTCATTCTTATTATCTTAAATAATAACAAAAGTCGTAATTGCTACGTAGTTTGTATTAATCATATCAATATTTCAAAAGATAAAAGCATTGTATTGATTGTATAAACCTTTCAGGTTTTTTACTAAGTGTTTTAAGGGCATTAGTAATTTTGTTTAATAGATAAGTGTTGGTAGGCTCTTATCGTTGCAATGTATTCGATTCGAATCACTGTGGTCGAAGTAACTGGTGTTGCGTTGATATTGTTGATTGAGATGTATAAGTTATAAGTTTGGCAGACCGCTAGCCGGTTTGCACACTAATTTGTATGGCCAAACACTTTGGCCTGTGCCCCACTTTAAATTTGGCACCTACTACACTGCACTTGCAATGCAGTGTATTTAAATCCCACAAACTACAATCAATTTGCAGTACGTACAATCAATTTTATTACAAATAAAGTTGACTTAACTGTATTTCATTTGACTGCTATTCCAATACTGGCGGCTTTTAGTTTTTGTACCTGCACGCCAGCGTAGCTTGCTATCAATTGGTAGCAGCCCCTGAAATCCCTCCTCAATCCGCAAGCCAACAAAAAGCCAGACCCCTGTTCATTCTGATCAATCCGTACTAAAATTGACATCAATTACGGCCCCTTTAGCTTTTTTTCTCCACCCTTCCGAGGTCTTCGTTCTTCAATTCCCGTGCACAGATCCCTCTCCTTAAACTTGTGCAAATTAGGTTCGTCACCACTTACGTACCTTTTGCTAGTAGTTTAAACTACTGCCATCGCTACCATTACCTTGGCGGTTTTCCTCCATATTACGTGCCGGGCGGTCTACGTATCCTTCGATTCGTATGGTTAGCGTATTACTATCCACAAACCTTTTTTAGGCGCTATTTGGAGTAGCCTTGGTTATGGCATCAATAAGGTTATCTTTGCCGTTAATCCACCGAAATTCATTAATTTCCCGGGCTTTATATACCACCTTCAAAACTATTACGTCTATTATTAGACGTTTTTCATTAATCGTACCTAACTTTAATAGGAATTCGTAAAAGCTTCGGAAATCTGTATATAATATTATAAGTATTAGTGGAAATCACAACCATTTGGTAATAATCCTTAATATACCGTTAGTTACTATACCGATATTAAAGCCTATTATTTTGCCGTGGACTTCCAAGGCTAACACACTCAGAGTTACGTGTTTACACTTAATAAATGTCTAATATATAAGGTTTCTGGTAATTTTAAATTGCTTTTTAAACCTATCCTCGTTAACGAATATTATTAGGAAACCGATTTGCGATATGAGGTTAATATTATACGTAAATAACCTGTCCGTAAATATTATTAACTTCGCTTTTGTCAAATTTATAAAAACCATGTTAGTTCCTTTTTCCACATAGTCCATTTGCTATTAAATCCGTTTGTTTTACTTGTTAAAGTCTTCGTTTTATAGGTTTTATGCCTGTATTATAATAGAAAAGTCGTATGATACTTTCAGTTAATATAACGTGGCGATATAGGCCGCACGGGCCCTTTACTTTAGATATCTTTATAATTTTGTTTCGTCGGTTTTGTCGATAATCGTTAGGCTTATGACTTACCCCTTTTAACGTAGTCCAATATAAGTACCGTTTTCATCCTTAACATTATAAATTCGAAGTAACGATTCATTAAAGTTAAGTTATATAACTTCGGCTAACGTTTCGATCGACTTACACTTTTAAAAGCCTACCTTCCCTATAGCACGCTATTTTGCTGTTACAAACTTAATACCGCCGAGGAAAAAGATATCATCTATTTATTTACCCACGATACCAAAGTCTTTACCTTTTATAATTAATAGGTATGAGTCAAAAGTTAAAGTCTTTATACCTATTATGATTTTAAAATGCACTTAGTACGTTAAAAACTAGTCGATGCCTGCCTCGGCCAATTCACATAAAGGTTAAATACAACGTATTATTATACCATCTGGAAACTTGTCCCTTACTTCTTTTAATAGCTTTAGTAGTATAATCCGCTAAAGATCGGTGGTAGATTATATATACTCTTATGTAATATCCCGGCCATTAATTATAAACCAACCTTTTACGTTAATAGTTAAACTAATATCAATAATGATAATCATACATTGGCTAATATTTCAAATTATAGGCGATTAAGTAAAAATCTAGTCTTTATCTTTATTACCGTATCTTTAAGTGATTAACCGTAACTTTTCGTACGGCTAGTCCGTAGTTTTACCTTTAACTTCGTAAACTATCTTCGACTTGAAAATAATAACGTTTTAACCTGTAAATTATATAGCTCCTTGTAATAAAAGGCCGTTAATTTCCACTTGGTTAAAAGACTTTCCTAGTATATTAATAATGTATTCGGTACGTAGCTCAAGAGCAAGTTTTCCGTCAAACGTTTCCTTTTAAAATACTTACGCCGTTGTATACGCCCTTTCGAGCCTATAATCTCTATCTCCGTCCTCCTTTTTAATATGTATCTTCCTTCTAGGTGGTCTTCTATACTGTCGACGTTCCATTAACTTATTAACAATCAGCTTTTAAGGTTTATATTAGCTCATTAGCTTGACTCAAATGTCATCGAAATTAAGATCTTTATCAAACTTAAAAGGCTCGAAAGGTTTTCGGTACGGCTTAACTTGTATAACTCACAAAGTTACAGGGTTATTAATAATTTTAACCACTATATTTAAATTGGTAATCATTGAGATCTTATATAGCTCATACCATTTACCTCACTTATACTATGTAAGGACTTTATTTTAAAAGGGGAGTAATAACACGTTTATTGTTAAAGATTAGTTTCTAATATTAAAGGTATCGTTAACCTAACGGCGTACTGATTCTTTATTCAGCTTTTTCAAAACTTTTCTATATTCCATAATACTTTTTGAGGTACTTGATAAGGATGGCAACTCAGATGTTATATGTAGGTCGGCCTCAAATATTAGTAAAGTTAGTATAAGACCGTTAGAGTTAATAGTATCATTAAAAATTTTCACTGCTATTTAAAGCCGTATTTTTTTACTTATAAATCTTTCGATTTCCAATATAAGAATATCGTAAGCTCTTTGCAAAAAGGCGCATACCCTTTCTATCTTATTAATACCTTAGTAAACTTCAACGGGGACCTGTTTATATTTAATCCCGATTCACTTTATATTAGCTTCAAACTCTATAGTAATGAAGTTAGTACTAATATCGTAAAATAACACGTTTGGTAACCCAAAGTACGTGTTAATTTACAAAGTACGTAATACATTCTATATTTCTTTTACCGTCATGGTTTTAAGGAACTTAACGCCGTAAAAAGCGATAGCAGAGTCCATAACGTGTAATACTCGCTTGCCTTCTAGGTAAAATACGTCTACGTAAATTTCTGAGTTAAAGTCTTGGTTTTCCTTTAACATGAACTTGAACCTTGAGGGGGCTTAGAAATATATTCAATAGTGGTAGTCAAGCCGTTCAACTACTTTTAGCATTGAAAAATCTTCATTTTTATAGCCGATTACCTTTAAGACCTTATAAAGCCTATTAATTGTCGGGTGATTAAACCTACGGTATATTTAACGGAATTTAGTCTCCGTCAGGTTTAATATTATTGCCTCTGGCCATTAAATATTAAATGATAGGTACCCCTACTTAAGGTGAAATGGAAACCTCTTACCGGCCTTAACTTATATCAATTCGTCAATCTAAACATAAACATTAACGCCGAGGTTTTTTATATTTTTTAGGAAAAGGAGAAAAGGGGTAAGAGATTTCAAGATATAAAAACAATAGTGTTAATAACAGTCTTAACCGTCGTCGATTCCAGTAAAAATAAACCTTTTTCAGCGTCAAAGCCAATCTTAGCCTTACCAGCATCCGCATAGTTAAGTTTCGTAGCAATATTAGTATCCCTTCATAGTGCGATGTATTACAAATATTCTTTTATTAAATACTGTATTGCCCTCGTATCCGGCATAGTCCCCTAAAAGATTAATTTCCTATAGTAGTTTCGAATAGTAAAGAAATATATTAGACCAAGATTCTTATCGTCGTGTCAGCGGTAAGGGTCTTTACTTATAAGGCGGTATAAAAAGGTATAGTCGGCTAATCATTACGTTATTTCCGAGCCAATAAAATTACCAGTATCTTCGTACCAATTAATAGCCTTTGGTTTGTTTTCCCCCTTTTTATCTTCTTTTCCTTTAAATTGTATAACTTGCTCGACATATTCCCAGTTCAAAATAAAAGGGAATTACGTACAATATTGTGTATTAACCAGCAGCCTTACTTACCGTAAACTCAATATCTTTTCGCGTTTAAAGTGAACTTGCTTAAGTGGTTGAAAGACTTTAAGGAGCCGTGGGTAAAGGTTCAGACCTTTAGTTAACCGTATTAGCGGAGCCTTTCGTACCGTCAATCAATATAATACGAATGGGAAGGGTTTTATTTCTCGTTACTAAATTCTGGAGCTCAAAGGTATATACCAGTAGAGCTGAAAACTCGAGCAGTTACGGTCGCCAATGAAGTACGCAGTTGGTTAAAAAAAACCCTTCGTAAGTGGAATTAGGGAATTATAAGGCGTATTTGAACTTTTTTTTAGCCTGTAACTGTTTATCGGACCTGCCGACGTAGGGTGCCTTCGCCAGCTCCCACGTTCCCTATTACTTATTGGCAAAGCATTAGCCTATCAAACATCCAATTAGGAAGGTTCATCTTACTTTCCGACTCTTTTTTGTAATCTAATATATAAGACCACTTAATAATGCTCCAGTCGGTATAGTACTAGGCAAGGTTAATATCGTACTCGACACAGCTTTTTAAGCTATCGTAAATTTCGAGAAAAAAAGAAATAATTTGTTAAATACTAGAGGTAATAATCCTCGACTTAGCCGGTAAGGATACTGGGAAATATCAAGTGATAACCTGGTAATTTAACTCTCATTTGGTGACAGATGTTAAAAAATAGGCGTAACTTGACGTCGAGAAGGTTATATAGCTTACCGCTATACTTTTCCTTTCCTCACCAAATTTGAACAAACGTAGTAATTTCCATACAACCTGTATCCACTATGAAAACGCACCGAGGGGAAAGGGTAATGTATTGTTCGTAAAGACCCTTTATATCTCTCGGCTGGGGAAAAGACTAAGGTTGTTATTGGTGTTAGTAGGCTGGATAGTTACCTTTAGCTGAATTTATAGGTAAAAAGCTAGTAGTCGTACTTACAGTAGGCTAGTGCGTAAAGCCGGTCTTTTTTTTTTTTTTTTTGGCTGCTAAAATTGGACGTGTTAAAAAGCATGGGGAAATGGGTCTAAAGATTCCCATAGGAAGGACTTTGTAATAGTCCTTTTAATATCAAGGGATCTGGCGAGATTCCTATTTAATCAATTAATGTAAAGAGTTAACGTTAATACCTCTGACCATGTAGGCAACCACTACTTTACGTGATTTACCACCGCTAAGGGCGTATTTCACGTTATCATGTAAGGGTACTGGACTACTGAATAAGTTAACAGGTTCGTTATCGCTGGTATTTAAAGAGGTTTAACTTAATTAAAAATAAGGTAAAAGTCCCCTAAATTGCGTATGTAGGCGTTCAAATCCCTCAACGCCTTTTATTTTCCCTTAAGGTTTTTAAGAATTAGGGTTTTAAAGATAGTCTTCTTATTAAGCCAGTTTGAAGAAGGTTTTCGCCAATCATAATGGTTTTTTTTTAAGAAAAAAATGTAGATATCGCAGTATATAACCTCCTTATTCAACTTAGATTTAATCGTACGCTAGATTACCTTTCATATATCAAAAGTCAAGTAGTTAAAAAAATTCGAGAAAATCTCAAAAAGAATGGGCGCTGCAGTCGTATTCATTAACGAGGTTCGCGTCGATAATATATTGGCTAACATAGTGAGTTAGGTGAGCTTTATTAAGGTTTCCTTAACATCTGTAGTCTAAAGTTATTAATTGTAGTGGTTAGTTAAAACTGTTTCGAAGACTTTCACTTTTTTATTTATCACTAATTTAAAGCTATTTTGGAGGTTTGGCCTGTATAGGACGTAAAGATCGAGGGACTTGGTAATCTTAGGCGTAATGGTCTTGATGTTTTCGTATAAATTCTCGTGAAAACTTAGTAACTTGATGTTAGGTTGTATAACGTGGCTTTTTGGCGTAACTTGTTGTTTTCGCTTAAAATATCGAATCTAACGATCGAATTGGCGTAGGTGGAGTAAAAAAAAGGTAAATTAAGGATAAAGATTTGATTTAAAGGGTAAGAACGAAGGTTGTTGTTTGTGTTGTAGGTTATTTAATGTAAGGACTTAGTCGTTTTTCTTACAGTAGTAATACCCGTAGTAGTATTAACTTAGCCGTTTACCGACTTGACGAACTTTAAGACTTCTAACGGTTAATCTTAACGTCTTCAAAAAGGATTAATGAAGATTTCTTGGTGGTTTCGATAAAAATACCGTCGATACTTCTAAACTGTCGTGAAAACCGACGTAACTTAAAAGTCTTCTCTACTTACTGCTGTGAAAACCGACGCAGCAGTAGAGGTCCTTCGCAAGAATCTTTCCTCTACCTTAATTTTTCATAAAGCGTAACTGGGAAGTGGCTTCTTCTTCTACTTAGCCAATCTGTTCTTAACCTAATAAGTACTGATTAGTGTTGGTAGGCTTTTATCGTTGTAACGTAGTTGATTCAAATTACTATGGTTGAAGTAACTAGTGTTATATTGATATTGTTGATTGAGATGTGTAAGTTCCAAGTTTGGCAGACCGCTAGCTGGTCTGCACACTAATTTGTATGGCCAAACGCTTTGACCTATACCCCACTTTGAAGTAGGCACCTACTGCACTGCACTTGCAATGTAGTGTATTCAAATCCTACAAACTACAGTCAATTTGCAGTATGTACAATCAACTTTACTGCAAGTAAAGTTGACTTGACTATACTGTAATTGACTGCTATTCCAACAATAAGGTAATTACCATTGGCAAAATTTGGAGGGAAATAGCTAGTGATTGTACTTATATTAGGTTCGTATGTAAAGCCATTCCTTCCCCATATTTAGGTTTGGTGTTGCGCACGAATCTGTTGCAACTATACTTGCTAATGAGTTGAAGGATTATCGTGGACTTGGTGATATTCCTGTTAGTATTTAGGGGCTTTCTAGTAAGGTTCCTCCTTAATTAACTGGTGGATTTAAGGATTTGATACGTTTAGATTAATTGATTTTTTTTCTTTGTTAGCAGAAATGAAGCGTTGGAATACTTAGACTTGAGTAGAACGGGTTAAAAAACTTATTTAAATTTGGATAAGGCTTTACAAACGTATATAAGGGTATTCAAGGAAGAAGTCGTTAGTAATACCTTTATCTTTACTTTCATATACCTATGACGTATCGTTATCTATAACATATTTATATAATACGGTTGTTAAATTACTTCAATTAATTTTTTGTTACTGAAATATTAATTTCGCGGTCATAAAACTTAGTATTTAGCTATATTTTAGCTTATTTATTTGCATTTTTCCAATTTCTAGTTATTACATCATTTATAAAAGTTTTTAGAAGTAAAATGTCATTGATTAATTCTTATTAAGTTAGAGCCTAGTATAAAGCCGCCAACTACGTAGGTAAAATACTTTAATATAACAGTTGCTTCAGTATTCGTAACCAAAGATCATTATCGAAGTGTTTAACTAATATAGTTCCAAAGGTTTTGATTGATTTCTTTTCTAGTAAAGTCGGTAATTATATATTTTTCTATCGTTTTTTGTGGTTATTTTAACAATATATATAGGGTGAGATCATTGTTAAAGAAAGAAAATTTGATGTAAAAGGGTAGGTAATAATTTATTTACCGTCAAAGTGATTATTTGAATGGGTTGTTAGATTTAGTGGTTTACAATTTAAGATTTGTAATAATGATAATGATAGTAGTAAATTAACCGTTTGACGAACTTAATTACTTAAATGCTTTAGAATTCGTTTTTAACTTCAAAACTTTGTAATTGAAAGAATTTGAAAACTTTTGATGGTGAATTTCATGAATTATGTTTCGAAATAAGGTTAATAAAAATAACTCAAGGGTTTTGTTGATACCGTTGCCACTCATGAATTAACGCAAAATTCTAGTTGACCGAATCGTTCTGCAATTGATTGCTGTTCTATATGATATATACTAAAACCGATAGTGTTAATATTGTGATGATAGGGTTGGTAATATTATTGAAACCCTTTACCGTTATTTAAAACCATACTTTTTAGTTTGTAAAATTGCCTATTTTTAAGATAATGATATTTTACTCCTTATAAAGTAAAGCATATACCTTTTCAATCTTTCAAATCTTTGAACAAACTTTAATAAACACTTATTCCCACTTGATATATATTATTTTAACATTGATTTAGAAGTCTATTACCTCAAAGTTAATGTTTGTATCGTAAACAATGATATATGGTGGTCTTATATACGTATTTATTTATAATATCCTTAACTATTTTTAGATATCATTTGCAGTTAGCTACTTAAGGAATTTGGTGCTATTAAAGAAGGTTGCTGAATTCATAACGTGGAAAATAAACTTGTTATCCAAGTATAAAACATTAGCCTAGGTTTTTAAATTGAAGTTTTCATTATTTTTTAAAGTGAACTTGAACTTTTGGGGTGCTTAAACGTAAGTTTATTAATTTTAATGAAGATTTTAATAGGTTTTAGTATTAATTATTTCATGTTTTTATACTATATGGATTTGAAAACTTTATATAACATATTAATTTCAGAATAATTAAAAGCGTTGATATAGTTTATATATTTTTCATTTCGTCAACTTTATTTTAACTGTCTCCAGTTTTCCAAAGTAAAACCACAAATATCTTTATTTGAGAAACATAAGATACTTTGAGCTACTTCAACCAGGTTATTAGTTTTAATTTCAATGTCAACATTAAAAATCTATATATTCATCAAGTAAAAAAAGAACGACGTAAAGATTTTGAAGATATGAAATTCGATAAGTTTAATAAGTTTTATTACAATTATTAAGCCAAGTAAAGAGAACTTGTTACCCGGGGTAAAGCTAACTTTGGCTTTATATACCTTCTGATAGTCAATATTAGTAATGTTAATACTTTCGAATCTCAAATTAATATATCTCAAATGACCTCCTATTAATTTTCTTTCTTCCCTTGTATATTGTATGGTCTTTTGAAACGTATATGTCGTGGAACAATTTTAAAGGTGAAATAGATGTAAAGAATTATAGTATTTTTCATTTTGACAATGATATAAATTTTCACTCATTAGGAGATATATGAAAACTTAATCGACTAGCGATTAATTTGTTTTATAAGTAGTATTTTCGTTTCATGTAATGTATTTAGATATGTTGATTGTATCGTTTAACATATAGTTACCTTCTAATTTACGACATATTTTAGATAGTTTATGTCTTGATAAATACAGTATTGCGTATAATATATTTTTTTTGTTCATTATATTAATTAACAGTATAGCGAATTAGCTCGCAACTTAATTTCATATAATTCCATTATTTTCTTTTACTATCATGACGATGAATTCTATGGTTATTATATCTTATTGAATTGAGTTTGCATTACTAATTTTGCTTTTCATTTGAAGATTTTTACTTAGGTTTCAATTAAATAATTAAACTTTTCATATTCTCGCTATATTTAGTACTTTATTAGAAACATTTTATCGTCCTAATTGTATAAATTTTCAGTTTAGAGTTTGGGTTATTACGGATGTAAATAGCGGTAATAATCAATTTGAAAAAATACAAGTGGTATTTGAATATTTAAAGATGTATTTACAGTCGTTAACTCTTTTAAAATCCATCAGAAACTATTATAATAATGTGTCTTTCTTGATATATACCTCCTCTATTGCCTGCTAGAAAAGCATCAATTTATTAAGAATCTGGTTAAAAATATTTATTGGTGTTTTTTGGCTATTATCATTTTTAATATGTTATAGATTGGTTTGTAAATTATTGCATCAAGTGATCGTAGTATTCGAAATGGCTTTTGATTTAATCATATTCTTTTCGTAAGGTTTAAGTTTTAGTTTAAATATTAGATAGAAATTTTTAGTATATCTGGTACAGATTTCTTGGAAAAGTAAGTAGAAACCTAAGTATTAAAACTCTATCTATTGATAGATATTGAAAAATTATATTATTTTTATGTTAAAAAATCATAGGGTTTTCTGTTATGCTTTTTTTGTATTATACCGTATTTTTGCTAAGTTTATAAAGATTTTATAGTTGATGTTAAATATTTTGATTGGTTTAGGTAATAAGTCGAGATAGTTATTTTAATAGTTGTTAATTTATTTGGTGATGAGTTGTTTTAAGTTTCGGCGATACGAATGATTAATAATTCTTTAAACCGGTGGATCAAGTTTTGTGGTACAGCTTGTGATAGGTTTCCGTATATAGATGTACTTTTTTTTACCATCAATAATTCAACGATATTCAAAAGTTTTACGTGGTTGTACCCCGCGCGTCTTTATCACTTTGACGACTTCCAAGATTATATAGATCTTCCTTAATTAAGCGTTAGATTATAACGACATTAATTCCTCGAGCTATATTGAAAACGGTTGCTTTATATGCTCTCCTCCCCCAAACACGTATTTAGCGTTATCCTATCCTAATATTGAACTGAATTATAGATTCATAGGTTCTTTCCTATCATTAGGAAATAAAGAATCATTATTTGAGTTGAGGGTTTGAATTATTTAAGGATTAGGACATAGATCTTCAAAATGTAGATAAAAGCATTAAATGTTAACGATACTCCTCCCATTGTTTCAAAGAAATTAAGGATTTTAAAATTAGGTATTTTCAGGGTATTCCTTCATTTACGCGCATTTTAAAAGGTTGGTTTCCAAATTACCTATAATTATATTGGAGATCAAAATCCTTTGCTTATAGGCTTATATCTTCAACCTGATTTTCGCTCTTTTTAAGGTGTCAATACATATTTGAACAATCCAATAATTAAAGTATTTATATTAGATTTACAAAGGTCATGAATTAAACTTAGTTTTTCTACCGTTTAAATTAATCCTAAATTATGCAACGAAATTTATAAAGTATTTTTTTGTGAATTTCGCATCGATATCCTTGAATGAAAGGGTTTTATCGTAATACTTGGCGAAAAAGGGTCCAAGCGTCCTGATTTTCTTCAATCTAGTATTGTCGTTTACTATTTAAACGATTTGATGATAATAGTTTTCAAATGACAATTGGAGTTTCGGATTTAAAAGTTTGCTTTTTATTATAATTTGACGATTTATCGTATAGGATTTGCGTGTTTGTTGCAATTTGGCGATCTTTCACATAGGATTAACGTGTTTGTTGCGAATTAGAAGCTTGTTGTATTAAGTTTGCTTAGTTTGAAGATTGAGTAGCAATCTTAACCTGTTTATCGAAGGACTTGATAATCTTGGTGTCATTTGATTAGCTTAAAGGTTAAAGACTTTTAGGGAGTTAGTCTTTCAAATGCAATTAAGATAGGCTTAATAAAAAACTCTCAATAGTCTAGCAATACCATCGCTACTTCTAAACTGCTGTGAAAACTAACTGTCAGTAAGACCTAAACCTATTTACGTGAAGTAAGTAAGAGTAGAAGAGTAATCGTTAGATTGGTATAGTTGTAGTAAAAGATGATTCTATGGAAGGAGTATTCCAGAGAATGCACGCTATGGATGGGAGGTTATAAACTTCACATCCGGGTAGTGGCCCTTTTTGCCGTACGCTCTGGAATACCCAATCCAGACCGCTCTATGCATTGCCATGCAGCCTGGAATAATTATTCCAGACCGCTCTATGCATGGTGTACTTTGCATCTTGCAAGATTGCAGCCTATAGCGTGATACGTTACCGTGCACCCTATAGGAAAACACCTTAAAATACAGTACATTGCCACTTAGCCTATATATAATATCTATAAAGGTATATAATAATATCTACATAAGCAATCTTTTCTTTCTTTTATATATGTCTATAGCTTAGTAACAGTAGTGTAATTGTAGTTACAAAGGTCCAAATCAGTAGGTTTTGTAATAATAGTATAGTTGTAGTTGTAAAGGTTTAAATAAATAGGTTTTGTAGTAATAATGTGGTTGCAAAGGTCCAAAATAGTAATTCCTAGCCGCGATGGTAATTATAATTTGGTTAAAATCAGTAAGATCTAGCCGTAATAGTAATTATAGTTCGAGTCTAGTTAGTATAGCTAAATGGAAGCGATATAGTTGTTAATGGCGTCTTTTATTAATCCTGATAAAAGTGTACTTACGTAAGCGTTACAAGGGTGATTACACCGTTACGTGTTTTGAGATTAATATAAAAAGATATATCGCTATCGCCTAAGCAAAACCTCTTTTTTTTCTTCCCTTAACGACGCGTACCATTAAACAATACAAGTCTTCAACTTTAATTTAACCTAACATTTATCCTGAACCACTAATTCAAACCGCTTTAATAGGTAGGTTACTTAATTGATACCCATATACTAACCTCCCTTTAAAACAAATAACGCGTAAAAACAAAACAAACAGGCGCCGGCTAGCACAAAAGTGCCGCCGCGTCATCGCTACCGTAACTGCCGCCGTTATTGCCACCGCCACCGCCACCGCCAGCTAGCTCTTAACGGGTACACTCTTATCTATTACCGCCACACTACCCACCGCCACTACCCCTCTGGCCCCGCTAAGTTCCGCCAACGCCTCCCTCTTTTCGGCCTCGTTTTCTGTTGCCGCTACCACCACACCGCTACTTACCGCCGCCGCCACCACGTTATTACTTACCGCTGCCCTCTTTACTCCCTTACCGGCATCGTCTACCGCCGCCGCCACCGCCATACCGTTACCTACCTTTAACACCGCCACGTCGCCCTCTCCTCCTCCCCCCTCCCCCTCTCCCTTCCCCTTAAGCTTTTAAAGGGAGGAATGAGGGGGTCCTGAAATTATAAACCTTACCCTCTCTCTATGGGTAAAAACCCCTTTACCTATAAGGTCTCCCTAATATCGTAAATGCAGCCTTATAAAAGAATTTCGCGGTTTATATTATTCAAATTCATCAATATATATACTTTTTGTATCTCGTAAATAAAAAGTAAAAGGCGGACATGTTTCGTTTTTTAAAGCTCCATATCGTTAAGGTACGCCGTGAAACCTCTTTAACATACAAAACGTTAAAGCAATATACCCAGGTCTATAGCCCGGGGCCGCTAATAGATACGCCTTACATATCATGTATCGCGTCCGCGGCTGCAGGCAAGTCCGTTATCGATTATCATAAAAACGGGGGGTGTTTGGCCCGCTACCACCGCTACAAACTAACTAATAGCGGATATGCCCCCGTTCTGTTAATCTTAAAGCCATAGGCCGAAGCCATATTACACGCCCGCTGGCTTTATAATAGTTTTCAATTCAATTTTTTAAAAAAAATCCGCTATTAGAAATACAATATCGGGGGCGTTTCGAAAAACAACTGCGATCGTAAATAACCAAAATAAACTAATACTAATTAGTAATAGGCGCTAACCGGTGAACCAGAAATTCGGCAGCTACTATCGCTATCTGGAAACAGAGCCCACATATATATTACGTAAACGAGTTTAATGAAGTTATCGCGCATTGCTATAAAAATGGTAAAAACCTTCCTATACCTTTGCCTCAGAGTATACGACCCAAAACGTAAGGCTATATCCTTATTGGCACCGGTAACGTCGAAGGTGGTAATAACGATAGTGTTGACACAAAAGGGGAGGGTGGCAGGCAGAATATTGAGAACGCGACGACGTTGCCCTCTCCCTCTCCTTTTAGTAATAACTAACTGCTCTTTTAAGCCAGACTGGCGCGCCCAGTCACACTAATATTATTTCTTTTTATTTAAAACAATCGCTTATAAATAAAAAATGTAACCTAAAGTATAAATATGCCAAAATCGGTGTAATATCGTAAATTGAAATAATGAAAGATTAATAGTAAAATACTTTATAGGGTTAAAGTAGATAAAGTAAAGTGTAATAATATATTAAGGGCGGCATCAAATGGTAAAATCAAGCAAAAAAGAAAAAAATGGAAAATTTTGTTGAGTTAAAACGTGTTAAATGAAAAGTGATATAATATTAGGACCGGTGCGAAATAATAGGGTTAAATAAATGTAAGATCGAAAAATATCGCGAATAGTATATTTCGGGCCGCTCCAAATGAATAAAAGTGGTATAATAACCTATTATAGTCGTAAAATCTTTTAATTAATCCTAATAAACAGTATATTTATCGATATAAGTAATTTTAATACTTTGTTCGGGGTAGTTTTGGTTATCGCGTCCGTTGAGTTGGATTTTCCGTTAATCTACTATGTTTCTTTGATTTTACGACGTTTACATAACTTTCACAAGGATATAATATTTATTGTTAAACGTTTTTTGTTTTTAATATCCAATTCAACTAGGCATTTATAAAATGAAAAAGAGTTAATATATATAACGAAAGAGATAAAAAGTAAATTAAGGTTAAAATAATTATCCGAACCGTTATAGTTATAATACTGTCCTAATCGAAACCTTTAACAATATTATAAATCTTGGAATCTAAAACAATTTTGGTAACCCTTTTACACTTGATAAAGTTTTAATAGATAATGTTTCAACAGAGCTTAAAGCCGTTTCGGGCCGGTAATTCATTATCGAAAATTAGGATAAAACCTATTTACGAATTATGGTCGGAGTCATTAGCGAAGGAGTAGTTAGTAAAAAACAAATGGCTTTACAATATATATATCTAACGGTACAAATTACAAGTTGCGCTTTAAATTATATATTTTCTATAAAAAGCGTTTGGTAAACGATTTATATATATCGTTTAATTGAACTATTTGTTATTACGCGGCGACCGAAAGGTTAAATGCCATTTCCGGTTATATTATAAAACCAATTTAAACTTCACGTACATATTGGCATCTGTATTCGTCGGCCCGTTTTACGCTATTTAAAACGATAAGAGTAACTTTCTTTAAGTGCCTTTTTTATGTAAGATACAAAACGCCGTTTCGAAATGTAATGGTAACACCATTAAAGTGTATAATACGGTCTTCTGTTAGATATATCCTAGGGTTCGCTTTTAGGCTAGCCTTCAAAAGTTTTCTCTCCTTAAATTCGGAAAACAACGCGTTACATAACGTTACTATATAGTCCGTTTATATACTTATTAGTGTAAAACCTTTTAAACGGGTTATTAACACTAATAAATACGAGTCTAAGGTTAAATTAGTTATCTCGAGTCGTTTTTTATAATGGCTTTAGTAAGTGTTATACTAGTAAATACTGGTTTTGGCTAATTTTTAAAGTGGTTTTATAATACGTAAAAATGTTTTAGGTAAGTGTATTTTCCCAAGATCTTTTGGTAAAACGACGTAAATACGTCGTTTTAACCGCCTTTTAAATTGAGTATATGCCTATATTATATTACAAAACTTGATATATAGGCTATAAAGTTCATTAAATGAGTTTACGAATACAAAAATCAGGCGGTGGCTAACCCGTTGTAATATAAGAGATTATGTTACAATATACTTTTTAGTATCGTCGTTATAACTTTTGATAATTAAACGGTTTTTTTATAAAGTTTTCCGGTTTTATTTTCGACTTTGTAAATGAGGCGAATGGGAAAATTTTCATAGGTTTCGTAAATTATTAGGTTAAACCGTTTAAAACGAAATACTCCCTAGTTAATCAAGGTAAAAATCTCAGTTTAAGTAAATTATTTAAACGGGGTATCTAAGGTAATAATAATTCCGTTGTAATGAAGCTTTAAGATAAACTCGCGGTCGGTTATTTCCTTTCAAATAATAAAAAAGTTTACAGTAAAGGTTTTGAGGTTTTTTTTTTTTTTTTTTGGTTTTCGAGCTAAAGGGGCGGCTCCGGCGACGAGGTGTTGGTGGAGTTGATGTAGGTACGTCGTTTTCGTCCGGCGAAAGCGAGCCGGATTAAGGATTTTTGGGGTAGGTTAAAATTAGGAGCGGTTTAGATTCGTCGTTTTAGGGGGTGTCTTGTTGGCGATTTTGTATAGATTATAGTTTCGGGCCGCTTTTTTCGGTCTTTATCCTATATTTTGGGATTATTATTTAACGAAACGAACTTATATCGTTCAATAAGTTAACGAATATATTATAACCTTTAAACCCATTAAGCTTTTAAAAGCTAGTTTATCCGTCCTTTGTTTTCTAAACCAGGATGTTAAATTGTAACGATAGGTTTAAAACGATAGTTTTATATAGGCTATTCCTTATGGTCAACGCCTTTAATACGTTGTTTTTAGCTAGTAAAGAGCGTAACATTACCATGGTTTTCGTTACAGTATTCTCCCTTTACATCGTGGTTAATAATGGTATAAATTCTATATGAATCCTCGGATAAGTACCAAAAACAAGGAGTGTAAAGATAAGCCCACTTGGGCTAAAGATGTTGTTAACGATGTTAACCTCTATTTAAAGAATAAATTCATTAAAGCTAGTGCCCTTTTGTTCCTTGGATAATACTGTATATGATTCTTTAAACGGTCCGTGGTATCGTTTATATTTTCTAATACTTTATAAGGCTTTTACTAAAGTTTACTTATACTCATTACCAGCTATCCGAACTTAAGTACGTTACTCGATGAAATTAAAAGCTATGTTAACGTCGTACGTAATTTAGTTTAAAATCCTGAGAAAAAAATTTAACTGGTAGTTAACTAAAGCGTTCTAACAACTTATAACAAAAGCGCTCTGTGTAAATTAAGCGATCTAAAATAATATTGCCGCGTTGATAGTATAAAGGATCGATTGGTTATTTAAATATATAATATTAATAATTACCTCGTAATGAAAGTTTATATCATCTTAAAGGCGAAACTTAAATTAGCGCGGGGTTTATAAGTATAATTGGTATTTATAGTAAAAGTTCTCGATAACTTTAAGTACGTATTTTTCTACATTCGTATAGCCTACGACGTATAGTAGACGTAAAAGGCGTTTTACAGCCGGGTATCCGAATCTGCGGTATAAAATCCGCAATTCTGGTTACTTTAAGTAAATAACCTTAATTATATATATTTCAGGGAAAAACTGTAAGTGACTGAATTTAAGCCGAAGCGGTATGAATACTTTATCCAAAACTCAAACAAGTTGGTTAATCGTATTACGAACCTTAATTCCGAGTTTATTTACATTAGCTAATAAAAACAAGAATAGTATTTCAAAGTATATTAAGTAAAATTTAACCGGTCCAAAACGCATATTTACAACGACTGTTCCGAGCAATAACGCTTTATCTTTACTAAATAAGACATTTCGGTATTTTCCTATTCGGTCTAGCAAAAACTTCGGAAACCTCGCCGCAAACGTTTCGAATTATCGCTTTCCGGCCGTTAAAATTTCGTCTATACTAGTATTAGGTATAATGCCCTAAAACCGGTTGCTGTATTTATTTAAAAGCGTTAATTACGACGTTGTATATGCATCAAACACTTTGTTTACATAGTCCAGGCCTATAATATGTATAAAGGAGGCGTTTTGCAGGCTGGTAAAAATACGTTGAACGGTCTCGTCATCTTAGGTTATTAAACAAATATTGTTACCCTTAAAGTTTTTATCGCTAGAAGTATACTCGTAGAGTTAAGCATTAAGTTCATTATCTACGCTTTCGTATTCGGTTATGTATATTGTAAAGTTGGCTTTTATCCGGTTTTCAAATACATAACCGGCTTAAAATTGTCGTTTAATCATAATTTACTCGTAAGCGAGATAATTAGTAAACTAATAGCTGATATTGCTGCGTACGATATACCGCTTCTGTAAACCCACGGAGCTCTATATACTTTTTAGCAAGTATTACTATGGCCACAGTACATTTCGTCTATTTCCGAACGATCGTCCTTATCTCCCATTACTAATATTTTCTCCTTAATACTTATACTTTGAGCGTTCCTTCTTTTGGTACACTTTAAATCTTCGATCCAAAACGTAGTAAATAGTTTCGGCGAGGTTTGATTTGGTGATTTGACCCTTAACTTTACTTTTATCGGCTATAAATGTTAATCTGAGGCTCGCACAACGGCGTATAAAGGTCTTAAGTAATATTATAATACTTATACAAAAGGCTTTTAAGTCTTTTTCTGGTTTAAAAAGTATAAAGTCGAAATTATGGTTTCCGCGGAATACTTTTGTCACTACTTAGATAAATAGTTTATCCCCTTTATATTCTGATTTAAGAGTTACCTGACAGTTTTGAAACTTAACTAATAATACGGTAAATATTTCCTATAGGTTTTTATTGGCGTTTTCATGTTAGCTTTTTACAAATTCCCAAGTCGTACCAGTCTAATTCCTATCGTAAAATTCGTAGTTAATTTCCGTATTAAAATGGGATTTCAGGCGGTTATACAACTCTGCAAATATATCTACATACGTAAGGTAGTATATATACCATTCTTTGGCCTTCCCGTATAGTATACCAGGTAAAATAACATAAAATTAGGATGGTTTTATATCTAATCTCTTATATATATTAAATATAATACGTATCTTATTGTCGAATACATCGTATAGCTCGCCGCTGTAATTTTCATCCCTATCCTATAGCCCAACGAAATTGATAAACTTTACAAAATCGTTCCTATTAATGGGAAAACGGTGCGGTAAAAGGTTATAATAGGGATCGTAGTTGGCGGGAATTAGCTCGTAGGGCACATATTAACGTTTTTCGCCGTTGGTTAATTCCTGGAACGAGTTGTTTTCGATGTTTCGACCGCTTCCGTTCTGGCCAAACGGGCTGTTTTCAGTATCCCGGCCGCTTCTATTTTAGTTAAACGGGGTGTTTATCGTATCTAGAAAGTGGTTTGGTATTTGGTTTTGTTTCACAATATATATCGGTATAGGGGTATATTATATTTGTGTGGTAAATGAAAATTGCAGCCGTATTTCCCTCTCTTCAAATTCTATATTTCTCATTTGAGACGCGGGTACAACATTAGGTCGTCTCACGCTGTGTAATCGTCGTTTGGTCCGCAAATCCTCTACTATCTATTTTTTATATGTCGTAAAATAATATCCTTTTACAAATTCCGTTTAATATACATTTTTATCCTCCTAATTTGACAAGTCTTAAAGTTGTACTAATATGAATAGGGATTTTGAACAACGGCCATTTTTGCTTTCTAAGGTACTAATCCATTTATTTTGTAGTTAAATCTATAAGGATTTGGCAATAAAAGGGTTTACTATTTTCTACATACTTAATGTCCAGTTCAAAAATCTTTTATAAAAGTTATTCATTATATTAGGTCGTTAAACTCTCTCTTTCAAATAGCGAAAAATCACGGTTAAGATGTAAGTATTTGCAGTATATGGGTCTAGTTCCTCAATTGATAAATCGATGGTATTGTTCTAAAGGCTTAAATCGATTTCGTATGTTATAGCCTTTCTAATTTCCATATATTCGACTAGGAGGTCGAAGTAAGCATTGGTTTCCTCCGGGGTTATTGGTGTTGGGGCCATGGTTGTATATGTTTTAGGGTGGTTAGGGTTGGTTGTTCCTATGTATACCTGGTATATTAAAGCGGCATAAATTGATAATTTCGCGCCGTGGTTAAATTTAGGTGCGTTTAAATTTCAACGTTTAGGGTGGTTTAAAGTTTAGGGTAATTTAAAGTTCAAGGTAGTATGGTAAATACAAAGTAAACAAAATAATTAAAGCGGTCGAAATAGGGCTTACTAACGTTTACCAGTAGAAATAAATTTCAAACGATACGTAATTAAGATGTGATTACGAACTATTTAGGCGTTTTAAATTAGTTTTGTTAAAGTTTAGTAGCACTACGTTAGCCAGGCAGTTATAACAAATTTAAACATCGTAAAAATTAAATTTAAAACAAAAAAAGCGAACATAAAAAGGCGAACAAAGTAAAGAAAATATGGGTATAGAGATGTATAATGTGTAATCCGGTGTATAATTTTTGGTTCGTACTTAGTAAGCGGTCCGAATTAGTATATTGTAGCTGCTCTTGATAAAGTAAGCGGTTGGAATATTTGTATTTGTGACCGCTCCTATGTTTTGCAAGCAGTTTAGATTGTCGATTTTAAATCGGACGGGTTTCAACAAAAGGTTCCAAAACTTAGTAGTTTTGGCTAACGTGACCTGATGCGTGATAGGACGCTCCCCAAAAAACTACCCAAGTACGTTAAAACGCTAAATAAAAATTAATAGTGGTGTAACAGGGCTTTTAGTAGATGAAGCGCCAAGTAAGGGTTAATAATATTATATTAAAATCTTTTTTTTTAAAGTTACTTAACTTTTACAGTCTTTGTATACATTCCCTATAATTTTGTAAAAACGTAGTATTCAAGTACAAACAGTTAAAACCGTTATAACATCCTGTTATCAGTATTTAACTTATATTTATCTCTTTTTTCGTAAGCTATTTGTAATCAACTGAATCGGCTACTAATTAGTATTGGTAAGGTTTCAACCTATTTACGTAAAGTAAGTAAAAGTAAAAAAGTAATCGTTAGATTATTATAGTTGTAATAAAAGATAATTTTACGAAAGGAGTATTCCCAAGAGTGTATGCCACGGATAGGAGGTTATGAACCTCCTATCCGGGCAGTGGCCCTTTTTGCCGTACGCTCTGGAATACCCAATCCAGACCGTTCCATACATTGCCGTGCGGCCTGGAATAGTCAATCCAGACCGTTCCATACATGGTACACTTTGCATCTTGCAAAAGTGCAGCCTGCAGCGTGACACGTTACCGTGCACCCTGCAGGAAAGCACCTTGCAATACAGTGCACTGCCACTTGGCCTATGTATACTATCTATGAGGGTATATAGTAATATCTACACTAACGCAATCTAAAAAGTTTTCCCTACATACTGCCGTAAAAACTAACGCAATTTATAAGTGTCTTCTGCAAAAACCCTTCCACTACCACGGAATATCTTTAGGGAAAAAACGATATTTCTGTTGGTAGGCCTTAGACGTTGCAACGTTGTCGATTCGATTAGTGTTCGAAGTAACAGTAGTATTGTAGTAGTCAGATGGTGGATGTATTGTTCTAGGTTTGGCAGACCGCTAGCCGGTCTGCACTGTAATTTGTATGGCCAATTGCTTTGGCCCGTGCCCTAGAGTGAAGTGCAGCGTACTGCACTCGACTTACACCCAATGCGGTAAGTCCGCACAAAGCAATACACTTGCAGTACGGTCAACTTTACTGACTGTAAAGTTGACCTACTGCACTGCATGCAATACTATTCCAACAAACCTAACTCATTTGTACTTAACTTGCTATGAAGCACTAATCAGTATGTGTAGGCTTTACCTATAAGCTTTTAAACGTTGCAAAGAGTTATTGATTCGAATTGTAGTCGAAGTAACAGATGGTATTGCAAATTCAAGTGGTGGATGTCGAGTTTAAGTTGAGCAGACCGCTAGCTAGTTTATATCCTAATTTGTATGGGCCAAAGCTTGGCCCCCTGCCCTTTGTTGAACGGACCCCCAATCAATCAACTTGCAGCTATTGTAATTGACTGTTCTCACAACAGATCCAATATTTGTGAATACGAATATGATTACTACTAGTTTTACGAATATGGTACGAATTGAATATTAGTTTAACGCATAGTATGAAAAGTACGATAAATGAAATAAAGTATTATGAATAGGTATAGCATATTAATTTTATACAGGAAGGGCCTAAGAAAAGTTATGACTTGAAATAAATTACTTATACTTTACTTCAAAACATGTACTTTCTTAAGTCCCTTTCTCTTCCTTGTATCTTCCAATATTACTTTCACTATGAACTATCTACATTATGTACTTTTTACATTAATATCTAGTATTTAACCAATAGAAACCTTCATAATATAATTATAAACCAACTATTAAACATCCTTACAACGTGGTTGTAGTAAACTAACTATAAACGAAAATCTTTATAATGTGGTTTATAGCTGTTCAGTTATAAACAAAATCTTGATAGCGTGGTTATAACGTAGCTAGTCATGGAGAAAAATCCTTACGACGTAGCTATAGCCGGCTATAAGCCGCACCATAAGCTAGCCATGTTATGGCTTTCATGTCATGGCTGCAAACCTTGCCGCCGGCTGTCGCTACAAACCCTTGGGCATAGAAATAACTGAAACAGCAGTCAACAAAAGGCAGCTTGATATTATTGTCTTGATTTTGCCCACTCATGTACCTCATGTGAGGCAGCCAAGTCCCGAGATGTAGTAGCTCCCTGCTCCCAAGTTCAACGCTCCAAATTGTGTGTCCTTTCCCGGACCCAACAAATGCTATCCACCCCATGCAAACAAACCCCTGGCTGGCCATGTGATGGCCGGTTCCTGTAGTGCTTCCAAAACGCCGCACACGTGCATACTACTACTATATTGGCTCGCGAGATCACGAGCTCTAGGTGACCGCTTGAAGCATGGGTCCTACTTCTTCGGCTTACTCTCTTTGTCAGCCTCTTCCATCGCTCCCGCAGCTGCAGTCAGCTTATCTTTCGCGCCATCGTCCAAGCCTGCATACCATGATCGTAGATTAAGCATGAACTTCATTTCCTTGGGATTCATCTCAACCGGTGTCTTCATTTCAGGCTCGTCGCCGCCGCCAGCCTTGAACACTGCCCAGCTTGATCCGGTGGCAGACCTTGAAGTCAGCCCGAAGCCCCGATCGCGCACAGCCACCCCCATGAAGTTTCTTAGCAGGATTGTGTCCCCAACCTCCACGACAGGGAAGGATTCAATGTGCTTGTTAAACATCTCGACTTGCACAACGCCGTCAGAGGCGAAGGACGGATCTGTCACCGTGAATTTGACCGTGTATTCGCGAATGGGCGTGCGCCAAGGTTTCGGGCTTGCGCTAGTCACGACGACCGCAAAATCTGGGCGAGGAATTCCCAGCGAAGGGTTCACGACCTTCCTCAGGTCCTTCAAGGGCAAAGAGTTGGGCATGGCCTTGTCAAGTCGTTTGACTACATCGCCGTGGCAACGTTTGGTAGTAGTGGGAGTGGTGGTGGAAGACACTCTCCTCTTCTTGGTTGCTGGTGGGTTCAACGCAGCGCGAGCCGCCTGGATACTCATGTCTTCCTTTTTCTCCTTTTGGTCGGCAGCCTGGAAACTCATGGTCTTACTCCGAGTCCTACGCTGGCTGCTGGAAGCCTGCGTGGCGAAAACGCCGCTGGTAGCCAGCTTGTTGGTAACGCTGCTTGGAGTCTGCTTGGTGGTAACGCTGCTCGGAGCCTGCTTGGCGGAGACCTGGCGCGAAGATTGGCGTGAGGCCTGGCTTTGCCCTCTCTTAGCGACAATTGCCGTTTTGCCCGACTTCACGTTTGCACTTCGCCTTCTCCTGACACTGCGCTGTGGCTTCTCCAGAGGCTTCCTTTCCGTCTCTCCTGTTCCTTCGGTATCGGAAATTTGTGACCTCACGCTTGCGAAGCTAGCTCCGCGCCATGTGTCGGGAGAGGACTCGGCCTGCGTAGGCATTGCACGAGCGTCGTGAAACTCTTCGCCCTCGTTGTTGAAGGACCCATCGATTTGAGCACGAAGTCGTGGCTTGATTTGCTCTTCGTCAGATGTCTCCTCGTCTTTTGGAGGCTCTTGCACCACTTCTGACGGAATGGGATGTGATGGTTCATCGGTGAGCTCCATGTCATGGTCCGAGGTTTGCGAACCGTTGGATTGCTGTATATCACCCTCAACTTGACTTTCCACTGCAGCACCCACCATATCGACGTCTGCTGGCTCTGTAGTGCTCTCGCGCGTCTCCTGGGTCTCCATAGACGTAGACGGATTCGTCTCATGAGCAACGAGGTGTTTCTCGCTTGACTCTTCATCCAAGGGCTGAGACAGAGCAAGACCCGCATTCAGTTCCGCTGCTGGTTCATCCATTGTGACATCCTGTTGGTCGCTCAGCTGTGCCTCGGTGTGATGATGCGATGTGGGGGGCAAAGACGGCTCATCTTGTTCACCACCCACAAATATTTCGAGTGTCCACGACTTCTTCAAAATCACCACACTGCCTTCCCCTGCCTCGGTGTCCATGCCGTCATTTTCTTCTGGGGCTTCTTGAGACTGTTCAGCTCCGACTTTTGGCTGCCCGTTCCAATCCTTCTGTGGCGCTTCTGCGAGAACAACACGCCCAACCTCAGCAGTAGTGACACTCTCAGAAGCAATTGCCTGGTGACCTTGTTGCACAAGGTCGTCTTTCATATCAACATCTTCAGCGGCAGCAACGCTCTCAGAAACAATCGCCTGGTGACCTTCTTGGACAAGGTCGTCGTGCACAACAACATCTTCAGGGGCAGCAATACTCTCCGAATCAACAGACTGGGGGCTCTCCTGGGCAACGGTGTCTTTCATGACAGTATTCTCAGCTTCGGAGTCCTTGGATGTTGGGCTGAGATTAGTGACTGCTGTGAGATGCGACTGAAGAAAGGCGAGAAAATCATCCGGCTGTGTCTGGAATGATCCAACCATGTTGTCCTGTGGGTCCTCGTCCGCAGCCATAAGACCCTCAGCAACGTCGAGCTGAGAGCCAATGACTGCAGCGGCGTCTTGCGCTTGTCCCTGGTCTTCTCGAATGCCCTCGCTCTTGGATGCATTGCTCTGTTGCTCTTCAACTGCAGTCATTATGTTGTCAGCGCCATCGGGCTGCGCCGTGTTAACTGGATCAGTGTCAGGCAAACCTGCCTGGCCTGCCTGGTCTTCCTGGTTGACCGTGTCCTCGACCTGGCTGCTCTGCTGCTTCTCAGCCGTATCCACAGCAAAATCGGCGTCATCATACTGTGTACTGTCCACAGTATCGGAATTTTGCACTGCTGCTTGACCTCTTTGTTTGCCCTCATCCTCAACCAGATTACTCTGTTGGTTTTCATCTCCGTCAACAACATTATGGGCACCATGAGGGTGAGCATAGTTGGCTGTAATCCCTTCTTCGACTTGTATATCGTCTTCTTCGTCATCCCTGCTGCTCTCCGGCTTGTCGAAGACTGGTTCTGGAGCGCTGCGCGACCCCTTAACGTCAGACTCGGGCCCATCCTCACCGTCTTCAGACCCCTCTCCAGAAAGCTCTTTGCCCTCGCCTTCAGAGGCCTGGACCTCATCGTCGAGATCGGCTTCTCTTTGGTGCGGTCCAAGGCTTCGTTGTTGGGAATGATGCAGCGCATATGACTCAAGATTTGGATCCATGCCCACCTGGTCAACACGCTCATCTTCTGACTTGTCCTTAGAAATCTCATAGAAGTTGCGATGGACAGGGCTGCTGGACTCTTGTTGTACAACCCGATTTCGAGGCACTTGAGCCAGGGGTCGAGGTGGCTCATCGTCATCTGAACTGGAAAGCAGATCGATGACAATCTTTTCTTGCTGCACAGTGGGCTGCAATGGGTGCTGGCTTCGAGGGGGATATCTCGGCGCCGGGTCGTCTTCCTCATCTTTGTCCTCGTCTTCACCCGCGGAAGCGTCCTCACCCTCGTCGTATACGTCGCCGTCGTAGCCAATTGGTTCTCCAGTCCAGTGCTCCGAGCCGCCGCTACGCTGCTCTTCAGCCTTAAGAGTCTGCTGCTCGTAATCGAGACCTTCATCATCATCGGTCTCGCCATAATCGGCCTGCTCGTCACTGCACATTGACTCACCATCCTCACCAGCAGAGGCGGCTACCTGGTCTGGGAGGGCTTCCCGTGCAACGCCTTTTCGGTAGAATGGCCTAGCAAGAATGCCACCCTGCCTCATTTCATCTACATTGCTAGTTCCATCATCGACCCCTGCAGGAATCATGCCTGGCAGCGTATGGCCTGAGAAGCTGCCCTCGGAGCGGAGGTCCTCCTCGGTCGAATTGGTACGACCGACAGCATGATTGGAGTTGAAGTCTTGAGTTCCCATAGGCCACAGCGGAACTCCTTGCTCCGATGTATGGGTGCTTGGTGCTCCGCGCTGGATGAAAGTTCCGAGACCGTCTCCGTGGAGCGGCTCCTCGGCGTTCGTGCGTAAAAGGTTGCGCGGTATGCTCGGGGCGTAGTATGAGGCGTTCTGCTGTACCAAAGAGGCCTCCGGGTAGGGATCGGCTGAGTACTGGGTTGATGTCTGTCCTGTGCCAGACGTTGAAGCATCAACTGGGGCCCGTGGCTCTTGTCCGAACCCGAAACGCAACGATGTACCTGGGGCTCCGGATTCTGCACTAGCATTGGCTGCTTGGGAGAAAGGCGACTGTGCCGGTGCCGGACCGGTGCCGAATAATGACGAGGCTAGCCCAAATACTGCGTTCGGTGCCATTGTTTGAGCTTGGCCGGATAGCGGAGTAGCCTGCCCGAAGTCCCGGTTTTGTAAGGGCCCTTGAGGCTGTGTAGAACCAGCAAGACCAGATGATCCGGAGCGCTGGCCAAATTGTGTTGGTGTAGCTTGTGTAGCCGAGTTCTCGCGAGGCTCTGCTGGTGTTTTGACTGCAGGGACTGCAGGCGCTGTGTGATTAAATCCAGTAAAAGCTGAAGGCCTGAAGACTTGGCTGAAGGGATTCGTCGCAGCTTGCGTAGCCGCATTCTCACTGAGTCCTGTCGGTATCGCGGCTGCAGAATTATTAGAGGGGGAGGCTTGAATGGACGCAACTGCCCTGGTACCATTCGACGGGCAAAAGACCTCTTCAACGGATGGCGCCAAAGTATCAGGCCTACTCCAGCTCTTGCTCGGCGTGTCGAATGAACCTGAAGGAACAGGTGCGAGGCCAGGTTCCTGAGCCTGCACACCTCCATCCGTCATCTCGGGCTTGCCGGGTGTGTCCTTCATTTCCACGTCGCCGTTCTGCTCTCGCGTGGCCGGTGGCGAGTCCTCGACAGGCTCAGGCCCAGGCTCCGGCTCAGGACTCTTGCTACCGTCGTGTACTCTCCATCTGCCGTTAACGGTTGCGTAGTGGGGTCCTCTGCGTCTCTTGTTACTTCTGCCACCAGCCGCGTCCTCCAACTCTTCAATATCAAAAAGAGGCCCGTATGATGCTCTCGATCGCTTCATGAAAATCGGTGAAGCGTACTCGCCGTCGACCACCGGGGGGGGTGCGGGAGGTGTAGGTGAAGAACCCTTTTCCACAACAGGATCATGGTTGAAGAGGGTGAGGTCGATCTCGGAGAATAGGATGGGGTTGAGCGACTCGGGGGCCTCGACAGGAACGGGTTCATCAATTGTGAGAGACTTGATTTCCTGCGTCTCGCCCAATTGTGCCTGTGATGAAGTCAGATGGGATCTCTTGAGAAGATGTCACAGATGTGCCAGACCTTGAGCGTGAGCTTTCTGGTGAATATCAGCTGCCATTCAGAACGTGAGCCAGCAGAGCATGCAGGCTCGTCGTCCTTTGCCCACTCAACGCCGTCCAGGGCCAGAGTGACTTCATCGCCGCTGCCGAGCTCCCATCGAGCGGCAGCCTCAGCACTGGGGCCTCTCAGTTGTATGCGAACCAATCCCTTGTCACGGCGCAAACGAAAGTCGGGCTCAGCGAGGAGGAAGGCGAAGGACTTTGCGATGGAGCTGTAAGGCCAGGTGACGGTGACCTCTCCATGAATCTTGCGAGTCGCCAGGTCGGGTAGGTCGGGGTTCAGCTGTGATATGGGCGTGGAAGTCCTCAAGGAGAGCATGTTCTCGAAGCCTTCGTCTGAGGACGCCATGGTTTCGATAGGATGCGAAGCGAAGGAAGGAGTTGTCGCGATCTGGATGGATGGAGATTTATGTCATATTTTGAGAAGGAATGGTAGTGGTGACCAGGTCTTCCATCCGCTCAAACTTGGTCTCGATGATCTCTGTACTGCGGACCCAAATCAGAGTGTGTGGTCCTTTGCGGATGTTTGGTTGCGTCTTTGTCACAGGTTGCAGCTTGTTGTGTTGGAATGGCTGGTCGCAACTGTCCGAAAAGGGATTGACATTGACGTGACCAAACGCGCTGGGAGCTGGAAGGGAGTCAACTGAGCTGAGAAGCTGAAGTTGGGGTGCCTGCCTGCAAGGACTCTGAACCCCTGAGCCTTGGAATAAGAGTACAGTCCTGACAAGGAACACCTTGCCTGCAGGACTTGGGCCTAAGGGCTGAAAACATACCGCTACCACCACAACACTTACTGTGTACAGTGCCAAGCTTCGGGCCTCTTTCGCTCCGATACGGAGGCCGCAGTGGGCGGTAGCACCTGGACGGGACCGGGTCCTCTGTTGCAGAATCTATCAAGAACGCTTTTGGCAACACCCCCATGCCTTCATCGCACCAACCGCCACCACATATACTCTAGTACTCGCATCCGAGGACATCATTGTCCAGAATGCGCTCAGTGGGCCCCCGGCCGTTCAACGTCAGACGGGTCGCCGTGATAGGCGCCGGCCCCTGCGGTCTCGCGGCGGCAAAGTACCTCGTCGCCCAGGAGGCCTTCGACGTCGTCGTCTACGAGCAGAATCCTGAGGTCGGCGGCGTCTGGCTGTACAGCCGGAAGCCCTCGGACAAGCTGCATGTCCCCCAGACAAGCCCGTTCTGCGCCCCCGACCCGCCGGTGGAGCCCGGGGATGGCGCCTCGCCCGTCTTTGCCTCGCCAATGTACGAGCTGCTTCACACGAATATTCCATGGACCATCATGAAATATGGAGACCTGGACTTTCCCAGTGATTCACTCATTTTTCCCTCGCGGCAAGGGGTGCAGGACTATCTGATCGAGTACTCACAAGATGTGCGCCATCTGATCTTGTTCTCCACACAAGTAAAGGACGTGATCATCCGGCGCGAGGATAATCAGGACAAATGGGACTTGAAGACGGAGAATCTTGTCACTGGCCAGCAGTGTGATGAGACCTTCGACGCCGTTGTCGTCGCATCCGGGCACTACTCCACGACATTCATCCCCGACGTGAAGAATATCAAGGAGTTTCACAACGCAAACCCAGGCATACTGTCTCACGCCAAGACATACCGCGTCCCCGAGGACTACGCAGGCAAGAAGGTCATTGTCGCAGGCAACGCGGCGTCTGGACTCGACATAGCCGCCCAGATCAGCCGGCATTGCAAAAGTCCGCTTCTGCTGTCCGTGCACGAGCCCACCCCCGAGGAGAATCTGGCCCACGTGGGCGCCGAGGAGGTCCCTGCCATTGAGGAGTTCCTGGTGGAGGAGAAGGGCGTCAGGTTCACGGATGGGCGAGTCGAGACTGGCCTGGATGCGATCGTGTACTGCACGGGATACCTCTTCACTTTTCCGTTCCTGGAGTCCCTCACGCCGGGCCTTGTCACGGACGGGCGGCGTGTCTACGGGCTCTACAAGCATCTGTTCCACATCTACCACCCAACGCTAGTCTTTCCGGGACTGCCCATCCGGGTCGTGCCCTTCCCAGTCTCGGAAGCGCAGGCCGCAGTCTTTGCTGGCGTTTGGGCCAACTCCCTTGCCCTGCCGTCAACCAAGGAGATGGTCCAGTGGGAGGAGGAAGAGGCTGGAAAGCACAGGCAGGGGTTCCACGTCTTCCCCAAGCTGGCCGACAGCGAGCTGCTGGAGGAGTTCCGCGACTGGACTAAGCGGTCGAGCAGCAGCAAGGGGAAGGCGCCGCCAGTGTGGACTGACGAGCAGAAGTGGCAGCGAGTGACTTACGTCGAGGCCAAGCTGAAGTTCGAGACGACGGGCTGCAAGGCCAAGTCGCTTGCGGAACTTGGTTTGGAATATCAGCCCTCGAGTGAGGTGAACAAGCAGGATATTGTGTAGGTGATCATATACTCAGTAGATACCCACCCTTGTCCGAACAAGATGCAAGCGCAGACGCCTCCGTCAAGAATCTTGACCATCTGTGCTGCTCTTCTGCATCTGCTAGCCCTGCCCTTTTCAATACACGTTTGGGCTTTACCCGTCGGATTTTGTGATGGTCAGTGATCTTTGGAATCATCACTATGGAGATAACCTCTTTGGGACGACCACAGTTGGGATAGCCAACTTCGGTTCAAGACCTTTCGAAGACTGTGGATTTTAGTCTGATTGCCTCAGATCTCAGTGTTTTCTCGACAATACTTTTGTCGGGAACCTTGGTAGATGATTTCGTCTCGCTTGGACTCCAGGTTCAGAACCCGTTGTTGCTGTTCTGCAGACCATTTTTGCAGGTGCCCAGGTGGCATGTCTCACCCAGGCCAGACCACGGATCTTGGTAGATACCGGGCAGGCCTACATTCCATTCCGCATGTCACCATCCCAGAGGCTGACATCCCTGAGACCATCACATCTCAGGCGATGAAATATCGCAGCTGTACATTCGGTTTGTGCGCACCTTACCTCAGACCATCACCGGCACATCTTCCCTGTTTTGACTTCCAACACAGCTTGTCCTCTTCAGCCCTCCCCTCAACTGTTTCATATTATTCCAGTCACGGCATCTGCCCAATGACTTGTTCACCAAAACTACACTCAGTATGCTACCCCCGTCGAGTATACGTTTCAATAGCAGCAGAATCTAAATTACCACTGCTTCCTGCAGATACGAGTTCAATTCTTGGAATTCCATGCGCACAAAGGCGATTGCCCACCGAACAAACTCATCTCTTCGCAACTCCAGGCTCGCCCACGCCATGCCACGAGGATTTGCAGGGCGCGGTTGCCATGAGTTCCAAGTTCCACTTTACAATGCCCCATGGCGTGGCATGGCATTGGTATTGATATTGATAGATAAAAAACTTTGTCAGGTGGCTGATTTGGTACATAGCTGGTCCATAGTTATAACCTGACCAACAGGTTCGCACCAACAAGGAGTGGGACACCCGGACACACGCCGGGTGGACCACATGCGCGCTTCTCCGCCTCATTCGAGCACAGCCTCTTAGACATCAGACGGCCTCCCTCAAGTTGGGTTCGACGATGTCAGCCACGCAATCCATAGGGGCTGAGCCACTGACAACCCAGCAAAATCGTGCGGCGAAAGGTGGCGCGCCACTCTCACGGGGTCCCACGGGGTCCCCCGAGGTCTTTTCGCCATACCTACCAAACAGTCGAGAGACACCGCTCCCGCTCCTCTGGGCTGTTGCCCTGTCAGAAGCCTGAGCAGACTGGAGCTCCAAAGCAGCGACGGCCAGGTCCTCCGAGCCCTCAGATCGAGTCTCGCACCGTCCGGTCGTATCGGTGACCGACGGTGGTTTGAGGCCGCGGACCCGGTCCAAGGGAGTCCGGCCTGTCCTCCCCCAAGGACAAGGTGGCGCTGCTGTGGGTGGTGTGCACCTATCCAGTCAGCCCTACGGCTTGTCCGGAGTAAGCCCCGACCAACAGAGTTTCTCCGGGCGTGCTTCCACTGCTGGCGACTTCCCCAACTATTCCCGGGAGGGAGGGCCTCTAGAAGGAAGCGCAGGATGCGGTGTGCCCCGAGATGTGCCAGATGGCGCCGGCAAATCAACTACATTGGAGGCGTGCAAAGCTGACTGACATGGGGGCTTGGAACCGTATGTCCGGTGGGCGTGAGACGTGATGGCCGGCGTGGAGGGGGGATGGCTTGTATGAATGAATCGCATCCACGAAAAAATCGGATCTGGGAAGTAGTGGCCAGCCTGTGTGACCATCACCGACAGATCGGGATGCGAGGTGACACCAGTTCCACCCCCCCTCGAGAATGAGACCACTGGACCGGCGTTGGGGGCTTGGGGGGGAAAGCGTTGGGACTTGTCAGCAGCATGTGTAATCACACACACGCCTAGCGGCTTGTGGGTTGCTGAGGCTTGATCCGCGCTGGTTGATAGGCCGATCAAAACACCGCTGAAGAAATCGTGGTGGCGGTTTGCAGCCTCGTCACGCACATCGCGAGACTGGCAGCGGCCCGCGCGGGCGAGTCGTGGGGGGGCGGGGCCCTGTTGCATGCTGGGCAGTGGCCGGGGCTGGGCGCACTCAGGCCGCAAGAAGCCTGTGCAGCAAGCTTTTGGAGGACGTGGTACAGACGTTGACTAAGCAAGGGTCTTCGATGCGGTGCTCGTGAATCTGGACCAATGGACCCTTCGAGACTGCGGTCGAGGGGGCTGAGCGCATCCGCACACCCCGGCGTGTCGGGGAAAGCCGGGCTGATGCCAGCCGTTGGGAAATGAGCCCTGCGCACTGCGTTCACACTCTCGTGTTTTGACTTGCACACACTACACAGTATAGGACGTTGCTGCACCACTGGTGGGCTGGTGGAATCAGCCGGAGCACGCCACGTCAGTGACCTGTTGACTCGCACGTTTTTCACATCGGTTAACAAAGATCCGGGGGGATGATGTGATCTCCCAATGAGGAGAGCAACAGTACCGGCATTTGTGTCTTGGTCGCCCCATCGTCAGACTCTTCACCTATATAGTGCCAATGCCGCCCTCGACTCAACAGCCGGACATTTCTTTACCCATACGACACCGTGTGGCCGATATTTGACATTCCGCTGCCCAGATCAGCTACTAGAAATACTCTGCTGACATGGGATGATATTTTTGGCAGACACAGCTTCACGCACTATTGTAGCAGCCACTACTTCGTATCCACAGCGCAACAGCAGGCGGGGTGGGGTCTGCTGCAAACCATCCCAGGACCAAAGTCACATCGGCGAGTCAAGGGACTCGACCACGCGCCGGCTACCATTGCCGATACTGAAACACTGTCGACGATGTTGAGGCGAGTACATATATCGCGTCCCGGCAGATTGTCGTCCTCCTCAGCCCACCGGCACTACCCAGCCCACTCTCGCCTCGCGTGTGGTGCATCGCGGACCACTCTCCATCATAGAACCTCTCCGGTCGACAAACCGTGATATTCGCCCAGACCCCGACCCCACAAGATCCTTACCGGGAATATTCTGGTCCTACAGCGCCTTCCGTCCGGACTCTCCTGCGACTGCCACTGCGACCACCACCTCATCACAGGCAAGCTCGGACTTCCTCCCACTTCGTCTTTCACTCTCACAGCTTGCCATAAATCTCGCCACTTCTGCGCCTCTGCAGCTCTCCCTTTTCCCCCGTTCTCTTGCCTTTCCCATCCTACCTAAGAGGCCAATGGCGCCCGCACCACCTCAGTACAGTTCATCCAGTTCAGATATCTCCATTATATCTACTCCTCGATCAGATTCAGATTCACCTTCCCCCACCGCCACACGCCGCACCGCCAGCACCTCCCCTGCCTCCAAACGCACCTCCATCTCCGTGGCCAGAAGGACGCACAACTTCAACCCGATGTCTTCCATCGATCTGAGGGCCCTCGAGGAGGCCATGAAGGCCCAACAGCTCGACCAGCTACGCGGCTATAGGCAAGACACCTACGGCGAGGTCAAGCAGACCAGGAGGCCTGTCTACGTCACCGAGGCCTGCAAGCTGGGCGCCATGGGCCACCAGGTCTTGAACGAGCCTACATTCAACAAGGGTACGGCACTACCGATGCCTTCTCGCGTCTGTGATGTCTCTCCCCAGTCTTGATACTGATGCTACGCCGCAGGCCTTGCCTTCACACCAGAAGAGCGTATCAGCAAGAGTCTGACAGGTCTGTTGCCGCACACGATGGAGGACCTGTCGCAGCAATGTCAACGCTCCCTGCGCATGATCCGTTCTCGTCACACCGACGTTGACAGGTACCTTTACCTGTCTTCCATCAAGGCCCAGAACGTCGACCTCTTCTACCGACTGCTCATGGACAACGCCAAGGAGCTCATGCCTCTCGTCTACACCCCCACCATCGGCGATGTCTGCCTGCAGTACTCGACCCTGTACACTCGCCCTGAGGCCCTGTACATTTCGATTAAGCAGCGAAAGTCCATCAAGACCATCCTGAGGAACTGGCCCTACCACAACCCCGAGATTTGCGTCGTGACAGACGGTTCCCGCATTCTGGGTCTGGGTGACCTTGGTTTCAACGGCATTGGCATCCCAATCGGGAAGCTGGCTCTGTACACCGCTTGCGCCGGGATCGACCCATCCAAAACCCTGCCCATCGTGCTGGACTGCGGCACAGCCAACGAGACCAACCTGAAGGATGAGCTCTACCTTGGTCTGAGGCAGAAGCGCCCTTCTGTTGCTGACCAGCAGGCTTTCATGGACGAGTTCATGGACGCCGCGAAGCAGGTCTACCCCGACATGGTTGTGCAATTTGAAGACTTCGAGTCGGAGAAGGCTTTCAACTACCTTGCCCGCTACCGCAACGGCCACGCGTGCTTCAACGACGACATCCAGGGAACTGGAGCTGTCGTCTTGGCAGGGTACGGTCCCCTCCCTCCAAGCCGCGACATGACCTATGGGATCATGACTGACAAGCCATACACAGATACATCGGTGCGGTCAACCTGTCTGGTGTCCCGATGGAGGAGCAGCGCCTTGTCTTCATGGGCGCCGGCTCTGCAGGTGTTGGTGTTGCCAAGCAGTTGGTCGAGTACTACACTCGCCACGGTCTGAGCGAGCAGGCCGCGAGAGAAAAGTTCTGGCTCGTCGACACCAAGGGCCTTGTTACCAAGGACCGTGGTGACAACCTTGCCGAGCACAAGAAGTACTTCGCCCGCGCGGACAATGATGGCCACCAGCTCCGTACGCTGGAGGAGGTCATGGAGTATGTCAAGCCAACTGCTCTTGTCGGTCTCACATCAACCTTTGGTGTCTTCACCGAGTCGATAGTGCGGGCTCTCAAGGCCTCTGTCGACGCCGGCGGTCTTGGTCGTCGCCCTATCCTGTTCCCTCTTTCCAACCCGCTCACCAAGGCCGAGTGTACCTTTGAGCAGGCCATCCATTGGACCGAGGGCTCTGTGATCTTCGCCTCCGGCTCACCCTTCGCCTCGTGTGCAGTCAAGAACGGTGAGGGGTTCGTCACCGAATTCCACCCTAACCAGGGCAACAACGTCTACGTTTTCCCGGGCATCGGCCTCGGAGTCATCCTTGCCAAGGCCACCAGGATCACGGACGAGATGATCCACACCTCAGCCGCGGCGCTTGCCGGCTCGCTGACGCCGGATGAGATTCACCAGGGCCTGATCTACCCTCGCATTGAGCGCGTGCGGGAGGCCAGCATCATCGTCGCCCGCGAGGTGATGAAGGCCGCGCGCCGCGACGGCGTCTCGGCGCTGTCCGAGGAGCAGTGGAACAAGTGGGAGGAATGGGGCGATGTGTCGCTCACAAGATACATTAAGCGCCGCATCTATGACCCGAGCGACTGAAGGCTGCGGGCCCCTCGAAGACGGTGGACCGTTGCGTCGAGCTCTTGGTCGGAATGGCAGCATTCTCTGGAACTCCGGCCGCGACGGCGGGCCAGTTTCTACTACCTGGAGGAGCTGAACGCCCGTCGTCAAGCCACATGAATTTCGCCCCCGTTTTTTCCTCTCGCCTACACGTCGACCATTCTTTTGTCGCGACGGCCGGATATGTTGAATGCATCACACATGTGTCAACATTGCAGAGAGAAATACCCCTTCTTGCAAAGGGAAACGACTGTGTCGTTCTTCCCGTCTGGTGCTTCTATTCTTTTCTCCGTTGGGACTTGGGTTTTAGACTGGGTGCAGGCACGCACGCTCTCAGGATGGCGTTTGCCGACACACGAACAGATTGATAGATCGATAGACAAAACGGTGTGTGCTTGGGAGATGAGGACACACTAGACGCAACGGTTTTTGGTTAAAAAGGGTAGCGTGTTCGTCCGTTCACTTGGATATCTATTGTTGCGAGAGCCGTGTATACAGTTGCTGTGCTGAACTTTTCAACGTGATGGTGCTTGTACTCTGTTGTGTTCACGTTTTGGCTGGTCACCAGCCAGGCGCCTGTTGCCTATTTGGGCCATGCCGCGCATGCTGATTGGAGCTTGGCATGAGAGCCCATGTATATGTACTATCAAGTCAAAGACATGGTCAAGGCACCGCACCGCAGGCTTGCGTAGAATGTGTGTGCTGTGCAAAAGGCGACTTCTGGTGCTCTTTCGATTCTTCCAGTTTTGCAGACCGTGTTGCTGACAGCCACGGCACCGATGCCCAACTTACAGCGGCCTGAGGCATGAGACAGCAGTCATGTCGTAGTATGTGCTGCAGGACGTTGAGCACAGTAGGAACGCAAAACATTCACCTAGGTATGACACGCTGATGTTGGCATTGAGTTGTGGTATTTTCTGCTGACTTGAAGCTTGCTGGCAGGGGAGACCGGACTCCTCCCCTCTACATAATTACAAAATGACCACGAGGCCGTGAAACAACGAGCTGCTCACTGCTGCGTACATAAGGCACACCAAGCCGGCGCTCAATCACACAATGTCACAAACAGACCCAACCGCCATCCCAACCATGATCTCCTCCCCCCCACCTCCAGCCCCACCCGCACCACCGTCACCACCACAAGACCCGCTCGGCACGCGCTCCGCGCTCCCCTGCAGCCCAATCCTAGACAGCCCACCACTACCACCACCACCACCAACCCCCCCCGGCGACCCCGCGGACCCCCGCGTCGCGCCGCTGTCCTGGCGCAGCTTCTGCACCGACAGCGGCGTCTGCAGGCGCGCGGGCACCCCGAGCACCGCGCCGCTGCTGCTGCCGCCACCACCACCACCACCACCACCACCCCCGGCGGCGCCGCCGGCGGAGCGCAGCGAGCTGAGGCTCGACTTGAGCGAGATGCTCTCGAGCAGGCTCGACATCTCGGCCGCGAAGGTGCTGGACACGGACGGCTCGGGCTGGCCATCGCCGCCGCCTGCTGCTGCTGCTGCTGCTGCTGCTGCTGCTGGTGGTGTTGGTGGTAGTGGTGGTGCCGGTGGTGGTGCGGGCCGCTCGGTCCGCTGCTGCTGCTGCTGCTGCTGCACGTCATCGTCGTTGTCGAAGATGTTGCCGCGCCACACGATGGTGGTGGCCGGGTGGCCCGACGGCGTGTGCACGCTGGCCTTGGCGACGTCCCAGCGCATCATGACGGCGGTGCCGAAGGGGGCGTGGTGGTGGTGGTGGTGGTGGTGGTGGTGCTGCTGCTGCTGCTGCGCGGTCACGGGCGCCGAGGCGTCGATGGCGAGGCGGCGCAGCGGCGGCGGCGGCGGCGGCGGCGGCGGCGGCGACGGCATCGTGTACAGGTCGAGGCCATCGCTGGCGGCACGCGGGCGGGAAGGCGCCGGGCGGGGGTTCTTAGCGAGGCGGCTTGCGGTGCGTGGCGAGGAGCACGGCGGCGGCGGCGGCGTGGGGGTGGTGCTGGTGGTGGTGGGGTGGTGGGCGGCGCGGTGGCGGCGGCGTCTGCAGTGGATGGGGTAGAGGACGATGGCGGCGCAGAGGAGGACGACGAGGGTGAGGCCGCCGAGGACGCTGCCGATGATGATGGCTTTGGTGTCTTGGGCGGCGGCGGCGGCGGCGGAGCGGGGCGCGAGGCGCAGGTGGTTTGTGGCCGGGGGGGGCGCGGTGGGTGGTGGTGGTGTGTTTGGGGATGCAAACGGCGACATGTTTTGGACCCGGGGCTGCACCGCCGCGGGGCTCATCATGGGCGACTAGAGGCTGGAGGAAGCAGTGGAGGTTGACGAGGAGGCTGTCGACGCGGAGCTCCAGGTTCTTCTCGAGAAGGGCCGCTTCAATATCTTCTTCCATGAGCCGGGCTGCTGCTGCTGCGCAAGAGGAGTGTTTGAGGGAGCGAGGCCACCACACGACTTCAGCTGCAAGACATCATCGTGGGCAGGAACCGTGTCGTGCATAACCGAACGGAGGAACTCGGCAAGGCAGTATGCCATCGACGGGCCTGGGACGGACCACATGGTGAGATAAGAGGCTGGACGCAAACTGGCCAGCGGTGGCACGTGAAGTATTTTTTTTTTTCTTGTTTTGTTTTCCCTATTACAGTGGCCTGAGGACGTCCACTTTCCGCTCGCGATGAGATAGCTGGACTTGATGTGCTTGGCCCTCCGAGATCCTCTCAACCAGACGACGGGGTTGGTCCGGCCTTTTGAATGTTGGCGGGACCATGTCTCGCGGGCCGAGATTAGAGGCAAACGAAAGGCAGGCGGTGGGCGGGGCGGGGCGCAGCAGGTCCGCGGATAAAGAAAACGTGTGCTGCCGGCAGCCGTGGCGTTGGTGTTTTGGGGTTTTTTTTCTTTTCTTTTTTCAATCGTTGTGATTGTGGGCGATCGGCACAATGCCAGGCGCAGCAAACGGAAGCGGCTGCTTAGCGTAGTCTGGTCCTTTGGCCTTTGGGGACGACAAATCCCCCCCCCCCCCAAAAAAAAGAGACAAAGAGAACCCAAGCAACAATGAACGGACTTAACAGCTGGAAAATGGAAGGCTAGATCCTTCTGAAGAGATTCCCTTGTTGTGGTGCCGGCGGCCCAGAGCGCGCCGATGACTGACAGCTTTCCATGGCCCACAATCGGGGGCCAGGGCGAGGGGGTGGGGCGGATAGCTGCACTTGATCAGGGCAGGTGAGGAGTACTACTAGTACTATGTAGGTAGTAAGTATATCTTGCTGGCTTGTCTTGTAAATCCAAGCGACGTTGCCGTTGGCCAGGGTCCCCGTCCCCGTCCACACTGTGGGGACCGACCACAAACACACACACCTTCACGGCGGTGCTACTAACTAAGCAGTACCATAGGGACTCATGCTGGCGTCGACGGCAGCAGTTCCAGTTCTCCCACTCAGACCAGCCTGGCTGGATTTGCGGTCCAGGGGATTGAGCCTTCCCCACAGGCCAAAATTCCACTCCACGGGGCAAAAGCCAGTGTTCACCGTGTAAGTACTTCGTCGATGCGCCATGTTGGCAACGGGGTTGACCCAACAGCCGCGCGCGTTTTTCCGCTGCACGTTTGCCAGACGCTACTTACTGCGATCCCTGGCTGTGTGGTGGTGCGGCTGGCCGGTGCCGGGATCGGCTCCGGTAGTGGCGCCGGCCTTGCCGCCGTGCAACCACGCGTGCACGCGTGCGGAGTCCGGAACATGCACACACACACACACACACACCACACACTTCATCGCCAGTGCTGCTTACCGTAGAAACTAGGTTGAGGCGCAATACAATACCATGCATACACCCTATGCTCGTTGCTACATAATGGGGTTACTAAAGAATGCGTGCGCAGGTACTATGGTATGAAAAGGTGGCTTTTTCTTTACCTGTTACAATATACCTGGTAGGTACACCTTATCCCAGACGCCTTTCAAGATCAATCTCGTGGGTGGATCGGTGGCGAGACTCACGCCGGCCAACGCCCTTGGGAGAGAGCTGGTGTGAACTGTGCTCTCTCAGGAGAGCAGCAAGATGTTGCGCCAAACAGAGGCCAAGGCCAGTCCATCCTTGGTGAGCCTTGCACGGATTGAACATCACTTTGGAGAGCTGAACAGGGCCTCCCCTGGCTAGTTGGGCTGCGTGGCCGGCGGACCGTCCGTGCTGGGGCAAGTTCCGGAGTCAGTTCTTCAGGCTTCCGACACTGGAGGGTCCATCAAGATTCCAGGGCCTTCGGGCCCCTCGGCCGGTGCCGCCGGTCCATGATCGTGGCCCCAAGGCAGGCGATGGAGTCCAGTGGAGACCCTTGGGCTCGTGCCCGGATAAGCTCAAGGGCTGCAGAGTGGCGTCACCGTGCAAATCCACGTCGTTATCATGTGCCATGTTTTGAGTTTCTCTCACTTCCAACACATGCTGCGTCGACAGTAGAGAGAGAGAGAGAGAGCTGGAGGAAGCCTTCAGCAAGTGTCCTGAATCCGCAGTCAACCACTGAACAGTGGAGACGACACGACACGCCCGATATGTTGGCATCCGCCCATCAACTCCAGAAATACCAGCCACCGAAGAACCAAGGTCCTTCGAAGGTCTATCGACTCCCACTACGCCGAACGGCGCCGCAGCCGAGCCCGCCACCACCCCCGCCGGTCGCCGGGAAAGCTTCGCAGGAGGACCAGCCGGCCCCGCCGTCCTCGGCCTGGTCCGAGTGGAAGCACCATCGGTGTTCGCAGTGGGAAGGCTACTGGCGAGCACGACCGCACGAGGACGGTGAGCGTGCTCTTTGCTCCTGGCTGCCTGCTGCAACCATTCCTAACGTTAGCAACATGGGGCACCTGCAGGAGGGTGGCACTATCACCTCACCAAGGATGGCACGACAGTATGGGCGCAAACAGTGCCCAAGGCAGCGCCAGCCACGTCGGAAACACCAACAGGGTCGGCGTCTTCGGCGAAAACCAATGGTGAGCGAGTGCTGGTTGGACCGGTCCCTGTCGTTGCTCCCTCCACCGCCTGCGATACCCTACCACCCCAGTCGCCGTCTGCCAAATAGCACCCAGCCTTCGCCAACGATGACGGCATTGGCTCTGCCTTCCCGCTCCTCCCAGCGCCGCGAAGCTCTCCTTGCCGCCCGTTGATCTTTCCACCCTGACACTGATCGTACCACCAGCAGTCGTAGCGAAGCCTCCCACGCCGCCACCCAAAGCAACTGCGCCGGCTTCAGCAATCACACCCCCCCTTCCGCCTCCAAACAAGATCGCCGGAACCCTTACACTTCGCACCAAAAGCGGCAATGCCGTCACGGTGCCGCTACCAGATCCCGGGAAGCCGGTCGTCATCAAAACACGCTCGGGGAAGTGGCGGCCATCGAGATAATAAGAGATTGTTTGTTGTGACTTGTCGAGTGTGCTTTTGTTGTGGAAGTGCGCCTTCGAGAAGAGGAAACTTCTACAATGTCCAACATGGTCCCGATTCAAAATTTCCATCGTTTTTTTCCCTTTCTCATTCTTACCCCTGCCTCTTCACTTTCCTTAGCTGAGTAGGACGCGGTAGTTTTTCACGGTGGGTGATGTCGTGTAGTATACTCTCTGGTATACTGTTTACGGTTTACGTCTGGTCGTGATTACCTAGCCTTTTTTATCGGAGTCGCGTGAGACCTCATAGTAGTTGAGTATCGAATTCGAAGTTGGTAATGACAAAGTCGGAAGCGTTATAATTCATATGGTTTGGTTCGGACTTGGTTTGGATGGGAAGTCGTTACGGGCGACGTTACCCAAGGCTGCGAATATTGTGTTGTTGCACCAAGGTTGCGAATGTCGTACCGACGAGCTGAAGTCTCTGAAGGCTCGTCGAAATGAAAGATTCGAAGTATGGCAGTCGATGGGTGATCGATGTAGCGACGAAAGGGGGACCCATTTGTTGGCTTTGGATGCCGGCTGGTTCGAGAATACTGCCTTCACCTCCGGAACATCTACTTCTATCCAGGCTCTAAACAAGCAGCACGTCTTGAGATCGACACCCAAACCCCTTCCAAGCTCCGAACATGGCTTTGTTGCTTCCAAACGCCCCGGGCCGACTCTTTCCGATGGCCGATCACCCTCCCTCGATGACATCGTGTACTCCTGAAAGGCATTGATCTATGCAACCCCCTGTCCTGGCTCTGCTTTTTGCACACCCGCCACTGGACCCTCGATCTCCGTCTCCATCTCACTCTCGCCTTCGATGCCCTCGGGCTCACCGCCCTTGCCGTCATGGCCAGACCTCCCACCCATGCCCACAACGTCGATCCACTTCCAGTACTCCACCGGGTCGAGCCCGCTCCGGTCCAAGATAGCTTTGTCGTCTAGAATGCCGTCATCCACGCGCTGGTCGCTGTCAACAGCGCTGGCGGTGTCGGCCAAGCGCTGTTTCGAGGCTACGTCGGCGCCATCCACCAAGTCTCCAACCCAGGTCCGGCCCACAGCCACTCCGTTGGTCCTCACCAGCTGCAGCATGGCTCTGACGTTGAGGCGCAGGGACCGTTCCGGCTTCTCGGCGCCAAAGACCCTCTTCGTCAGCCAGGGAAACAGGACGCCGAAGTCGCTTTGGCTCAGATGGGCGCTGTTGGGGACATAGAAGAAGTTGGGCGCCGGCAGCCTCGCGCCGGCGCCCGGACGCGCGAAGGCCGAGGCTGTGACGACGCGGGCGCTGGGGTCGGGCGAGATGATGCGGCACATGGAGTGCAGGTGCTCGGTCCACTTGAAGAAGGTCTCGGACTCGATAGCGAGAATGGCGTCGCCTCCGGGAGCCGTGGGGTCGTTCTTGGCGTAGGCGGGCAAGGGCAGGTGGTAGAGGGCCGAGGTTTTCGGTGCCAGGATGGGGAAGCACCACATGTCAAGCATCACAAGGATGTTCTTGGGCGTGACCTGAGCGCGAATGCGACTGTCCGGCGCGGGGATGAAAAGTGGCTCCTCCATGGCAGCGAGCTCGGGTGAGCCTGCGTAGTATATGGATTTCAAGAACTGTACCATGGTAGCCGCCCCGAAACTGTGTCCACAGAACATGATTGAGCCGGGCTCGCGAACATCAAGTTTAGAAGTCAACTGAGAGAGGGTTGTTGCCGGCGTGCTGGTGTTGAGGTTTGGCAGCTCCAACCCGAAATCAATATCCAGAAGCGCCTCATGTATCAAGCCGAGCTCCCAAAGCCGTGTCTTCAGCTGGTTATTGCGCATCTCCCAAGTTTGCGGGGTCTGGTCGTGCGACATTTTGATGTACGGCACGGCACGCAAGGAATTTTTGGCAAAGAGTTTGTCTTGGGCCGCGGGATCGCGGATAATGGAGAGAGCAGCGCTTCCGTCACGGTGTTCGGGGCATATAACTACAACGCCGTGGGCAGCCATGGAGCCTGCTATATGGGAGTATGCGTTTCGGGTGCTGCCAAGGCCGTGGGAGAAGATCATGGTAGGCCACCGCTTGTTCGGTGTGTCGTCGGGCTCGAGTAGCGTGGCATTTTTATGGACAGGTATGGTGGTGTAATAAACGTGTCTAGGAAGAAATCTGCACCAGGTCGCAACGTCAGCAGAGGCACAAACACGTGCGATGATGGCCAACATACGAGATGAACTCGGAGGAGACGGGACCAAAGCCCAGAAACTTGGTGTAGGCCGCAACATGGCTTCGTTGGGGGGCGGGAAGCCAAGTAGTCTTCTTGCCCTTTGAATCTGGTTGGGCAGGGTAGAAAATGCGAAAAAGGACCGTGTGGATGTCGGCTGCGTGGACAGGGGCTTCGCTGGCGCTTGTGAGATTTGCGACAGGTATCTCGACGTCGATGGTGCCAACCTTATAGGGACCGGTGTACTCTGGAAGGACTGGTACCGGATTGATTTTGTTCAGGAAGAAGGCCAATTTTTGTGTGTAAGCCGCCTTCTCGGCCTCGGCTGACGGGGCGGCCATCGTGTCGTGTCGTGTCGTCTCGCGAGCAGGACGGCGTTTGAAGGTTGGTCAAGTCGGCGGCCGCGGCATTCCCTGGTCCGGTACACGATACACGAGTGATGGGGTATATGACGCTCGGGGAAAGACAACGCACATAATAAAAAGTAAGGAAGATACAGGGTCACTAGCTATACGGCGCAGCGTGGCAAATGCAGAGGTGAAGAAAAGAAAGAAAGAGTGTCTGTGCCATAGAATCGGCGTGGTTAGCAAAGGGGCGGTGTTCAACAACGTTCCGGTCGCGATGGTTTCGGAGTTTGGCCAACCATAAAATAGGGCCAGTGCCGGAGCCATTATATTTCCGGTTACGGAAGGTTAGCCAAGCCGAACAGGCCGAAACTATAAAGCGGTGCGGGACGTGCCCGTGCTCCCCTATCACTAACAGTATACAGCCAGAGTTGACACTTGAGATTGATGGATAAGGGGTGAGCAAGAACGACGTGGGCCTGCAAAGACGGCTGTGGTCACAACTCGGAATATGATTATAGTCAGCCAGTTGTTGGCTCGACGTACTTTACTGATGTGCGCCTAGGTACCATGTTTATGTCGCATTCCGTTACCCGAACGGTCGGTCATATGAAACCAATTACACTTACTTGGGCTTTTCGTAGAACTCCTGTAGCTACTTAGGTACGTACGTAAAGGTGGAGGACACAAAATTAGACAGCTCCCTGGAAGTAGCCTCACAAGCTCCATGCAAGTGATCGAATGACACCATGAGAAACAAGACACTCAATAAATCTATTCAGAAAAGAATCATGTGTGTATACTTTCTACTCTTGAAAAATGCAAAGACAAGTGTTGTTTTGAAGTCAGATAAATCTGTTACCTGACTGGCAGGCCAACTTGGCTTGTGGCCACAACCCGTAAGGGCTAGGCCCAATCGGGACTAGACCTACCCTGCCCATCACAGATATCAGACTTAGCACAGCACTGCAAGTCTGACTTAGAACTTGGACTTCAGCCAGAAGAACAACAACGAACAAGATCATAATCAGCAGATGGTGCCGTGTGATATTCGTTGGCCGTCCAACCACAAGGTGTGAATGGTCGCGGATGCTGTTGTTATTGTCAGGAAACGGGAACTAGTCTGACGGCGGCCGAAGGCCTCAGTAGGCCTACGTGGGCTTACCCGTATCGCCACATCTATTGTCCATCGTACTGCTCACTGTCTGCTCATGAAGTGTAAACAGCACCCAGGTTATCTACATGATTCAGCTGCGCTTCCTATCTGTGTATAATCACCCTTGAACTCCACAGAATATCAAAACGAACATCGCCACTTGCGCCGTTGAAATAACAGCCTCGGTCATTGGGTGGGCTCTCTGGCATTGCTTTCTTAGCATCGTTGGGATCAAAGCTTTGAAAATTCACATTCGAAGGAGGTTCGGAAGCCAAAAGGGAAGGATGACACGATGCATGCACTTTTTCATATGCATAATCACAGTGCATACAACTAATGGTGAGGCCTACCAGAATACCGACACATTTGGTACCACTACCGCCCAAGCCGCCCAAATAAATAATCACCGAGTTCCATTTCAAGAAGCCCACCGGGGATCTGGGGCCCGAGGTCTTGGCATCGGACCACGGGGAGTGGTGGGTCAGAACGGTGTAAGACCATTGGTCAGTCTGCCTGCCTACTGCCTACGAGGAACCGCGGCGACCCACAACGCCCACCACATGGAACTGTTGCACGGGACTCGTGCCAGATGGAGAAGGTTTCCGAAATGGAAGTTGAGCAGGCTGAATGCCTTGGTTGATGTCCCGAGATGCAGGAAGCGACCTACCTGCCTGCCTTGACTTTATTACTGTGACAATGGCAGCTTCATCAGTCGTCACCCGGGTCGAATGCTGGAATCGGTCCATCGGACAGCACCTTACATGTTGGATGATGTCCGATGGAGGATGTTCCTGCAGAAAAAGCCTGGTTTTCCTTGCTTTCAGCCGGTCCGCTGCTTCGCATGGAGGGCCTGGATGACAGGCATGACAGGCCCATTCGACTGCAGCCTTTCCCGCCGCATGGCGATGGCCACACGCATGGGGCGAATGGCCTTGCACAGAAGGCCTAGCCCCTCCTTCACAGCAGACCGAATGTGGATCCCAACGCTCCCTCATTGAATTGGGCCGTCACTGTCGTCGGCCCACAGGGCCGCAAGTACGAGGATGAGTATACCCTTTCTGTCGTCTCTTGTGCTTCCTATTGCAACCGTGAACGGACATAGCCGATTCCCGGTTGGGCCCCGGCTAACAGGGTGGCGGGTGGTGATGCCTGTGGAAGGTGTAGACAGTAGACAAGGCCCAAGGGCATACCTATAAAGAGACAAACGTGTCCCTCCTGTTCAGCCCCGGTTTACATAAACCACCAAACAAGTCTCCAACGAAGAGTGAGACCCACATCGAAAACCAAAGCCCCTCTACCGGACATACAAACACCACCACTACAGTCAGATTATAGCCCAAGCCCACCATCCCCCTCCAACTACCCTTGCATTGACCGAAACGCCAGCTTCAAGATGCACTTTCTCGCCCCTTTCCTGGCTCTTGCCTCTGCCGTCTCGGCCAACTCATACACACTCTACTGCGGAGACTCCTGCGCCACTGGGGTTCCGGTCAACAGCGGGGCGAACTACGGCGGCGCCGGCTGCACGAACCTCACCCACCCTCCAGCCTGCTGCTACCTCGTCGCGGACGCGCCGCATTACAAGGCGATCGTGTCCAGGCACTCTGGGTGCGTGGTTTCCCACGGGCAACAGCAGGTGGTTCTGCGCGGTCAATGCTTCAAGGGCCCCTGGGAGTCATACCAGGTCGTGGTGGATCTGCTCTAGTGCCGGGAGACTTGGGAGGGGACTACATGTCTTCTTGACTTCTCAAGGAGTTGCATACCGAGGGGTTCTTGTTGCCGTCTACAGCCAGGACAGCCTGGACAGGTACTTTCGTCATAAGATATGGAGAGCACAGAGCTCCGGCGGCTGGCTAGTTCGCCACTAAGACCCACCGGAAATATTGAATAGCTGGAGTCGCCGGTTCACCAGACCACGATATCTTTCATTTATGCTTCCGGGGAGGTACTGTGAAGTAGGCCTGTATTGACCAGCATGACAAATGATAATTCAAGTAGCCTGAACAGTAGCTTTCACGTGCGTAGAATGATTTACTGAACGGAAAAGGTGTGGAAATATCTTTGCAGTCTTTAACACGAAAAAACAGGGAAATGACTAACTAGTACGATACCATACTATTACAGAAGTAGTCGAGATCTGCCAAGTCCGTACCCCTGTCGTGTTACTAAGCAGCAAATATCAGTCTCGCTGTCAGCCTGCCCATGCCCAGTCTTCGATGCGCCGCTGCCACCAACAGTACACGCGGGTCGCTTTCCTCCCTTAAACGACACAGCCTCAGCGACTGTGACAATGACCTCGACGATCGGCATCCCCATAAAGCTCCTCAACGAGGCCCAGGGCCACATCGTGACCCTGGAGCTCGACAACGGCACCACCTACCGCGGCAAGCTGATCGAAGGTGTGCGCCCCAGCCAGCCCTCCACCCTCTCCCTCTCCCTCCTTCTCTCCCATCTGCGCTCAACCAAGCCCCAAGAGAGCCTTGCTAACGTCTTTGGTGTCTCCTCCACCTCCACACAGCCGAGGACAACATGAACGTCCAGCTCAAGGACATCACCGTGACCGCGCGCGACGGTCGCGTCAGCCATCTCGAGCAGGTCTACATCCGCGGCAGCCACGTGCGCTTCTTCATCGTGCCCGACATGTTGCGGTAAGCGCGCCGCGGGGCAGGACCCCCTTCCACGATTTCCCTTGCACGGAGCGACAGAACGCTAACGATGCGCGCGTGTGTTGCCGCCATCCCCACAGCAACGCCCCCATGTTCAAGTCGCGGAACGTCCGCGGCCGCGGCGTCGGCCTGGCGCGAGGCCGCGCAACGGTCAGCAGAGCGCTGGCGGGCGGGCGCGGCGGCGGGCGCGGCGACGGCGGTGGACGGGCGGATCGCCGATAGGAATGGCCGGTTGCACCTGCATCATTCCGTGGCCCGTCGGGTGGCCCTGAGACAGGCGCCGGGTGCTGAGCCCGCCTCGAGAGCTTGCCGGGCACATCGCGGCAGATACGACATTGGGGAGTCTGATGGGAACACGTACCTGCATGAACGGGCATTGTGCCAAGAAAAGGAGCTTTGACCACCAGGCCGACGGCACTTGCATGGCGTTCAGGGCGATAAAAAGATGGGACACATGGCTTTGGGGTCTCCGGGAAAGAAGGGTGGTATTCAGGGCAGCGAACAGCATGCGTCCGTACGTATTGCCATACCCACAATACCAATCAGGACTGACACGAGATTCAAAAGCTGCGCATGGTGTAGGGGACACACTCGATCACCGGGGTATCTACCAGTCGCTTGATTATACATGTTATACACATCTCAGACGAGGCGCCGTCTACGCGGTTCATTTCATCCTCTTCAGTGCCTCCTCAGCCATGTTGACAAGCTCTCGGGCCGTCTTCAGCGACTGAAGCTCGCCCCGCAGTGCGGCGTCATTCATCCTATCACCCTTTCTGACCGCCCCGTCCAGCGCCTCAGCGACGCTGATTTCCACAGCTCGAACAGCCTTGCGCCCTTCCTCCCTGATCTCGCTCTGCCAGTACGCCCGCGCAGCCTCCCACTTCTTCTGCACACCTCGAAGACTCCACACAAGACCGAATGCAGCTACTGCCCCTGACTCGTAGAGGCCGAAAGACGAGAGATACATCAGCGCCCCTAGGCCACTCGTCAGTGTCGAGAAGCTGGCGGATTGTATGACGAGCTTCTGCGCGAGGGCTTGCAAGGCGGGGACAGTCTCCGACAGCAGGTAATTGCGTGTGAACGTGATGTGGGTGGGCCACCTGGTGCGTGGTGCGGGTTTCGCCGGTGCTGGCTGGACATCTACTGTGCTCTCCTGCAAGTGTCCCCGGGGTCTTGGGGCCGAGAGCAGTGTCGGTATAGAGTACACGTTTCGGCCGTTTCCTGGACCAAACAGACCCGATCCCTCGACTTGACCTGCCAGGTAGATGGCATTCCGCTCTGCTCGGGGCAAGAATCGCTGGGAAAGCATCTCGGCCGAGAGCACGCCGACATCGTCAACGCGCCAGAAGAGCTTCCACCAGTTCAACTTGCTCCACCGGCGACTTTGAAAGGCTTTGTCCATCTCTACTTGCAGTTCCGCATGTGCCTTTTCGGACCATTCTGCCAATGCCTTGTTGAGGGACGCTACCGCCGCGGGGTCGGCTTGTGAAGAGATGGCAGAGCCAAGCTTGCGCTCTTCCTCGTCGTTTATAGTGTTGAGGGCATTCCGGAGGAGGGAGGCGATCAGACCCCGCACGACTTGCTTGGTAGTACCATCTTCTGTGGAGACGATGCCCTCTTTGAGCCACTCCAGGATGTTGGGTATGTTGCTCTTGTACCACATCTTCTGGTATTCAGAAGACCTTTCCAAGCTCTGTCGCAAAGCATCCAGCCCCTGACGACCCGCGTTGATGTCGATCGCGCAAAACGGTAAATGCCGTGCGTCGTTTGGTTCGAAGCCTGGAAGCTGCACTACCGCAGCGATTGTCTCTCCATGCGTGTCATGCGAAACTGGCAAGTTCATCAGTGATGCAGCCCCTATCAGTCCGTCTCCGACCAGCAGTGCCTTGTGTACCGGTGTCGTGGAAGGTGTGCATTGACGTGTGCGCGACGTAGGTATTTCCACCGTTGGCGAAAGGGCGACCTCCTCAAGGCCTTGGTATTTTCCTTGTAACGCGTCGGAAAGCAGCTTGGTCTCCATGAAGAGGATCTCAAGCCTATGGCCGTTCAGCCCAGGCGAGGAAACGTCCATCTCCTTCAACAGACCACCCTTTGTGTAAGTCAGGCTGCCATTCCCAGGCGGCCCTTTGCTCTTGGCATTCGCCCCGACCCGCACAATCAAGGGCAACGTCGCGTCGTGCGCCGCGAGTGCCCGCTCCCACTCTTGCTCCGGCGACAGCGGGTCCGCGAGAAGCAGGCGCAGCAGCTCCTTCGCGGTGCCCGGCACCGCGTCGGCGGCGGCGGCGGCGGCGGCGTTGCCCCCGCCCAAGACGGCCACCCGCACGGCCTCGTCCCCGGCCTCCTCGCGCAGGGCACTGAGGGCCAGCTGCACCCGCGGGAGACTGACGTAGCGCGCGGCGTGCTTCTGCAGGCCCTGGAGCGCCCGCTGCAGCTCCTCCCGGCCGTCCGAGGGGCGTGGGCCCGGTGCTGTCGCGGTCGCCAGGGTCCGGCGCGTCGTCGAGAGGACCGTGCGCCTCCTCGCCACGCGGGGGGTCGCGTTGCTGTGGGGCGCGAGCGAGCAGATGAGGCACACGCTACTCGGCGCCGGGGCGGTGGCGGCTTGTCGCAATGAGCTGCTGCGACTAGTGAAGGGCCGCAGGCGCAGTCGTGGTGGCATTGTTTGCCGGTAAGGGTTGTGCGATTTGGGAGATTGGGTCGTCTTTGAGCTTCTCTTCTGGGGAGCTTTCACCCGGCCCCGGAAGTTTCAGCGCCTCACATCCCTGCTTACCTCAGTATAATGTCAATGTTGGATTGAATTGAGCGAGTATGGTAGCTAGTAAATTTGCTGTGGCCCAGCCTCGCTTCCGTAACCCCTCGGCCCCAATTCCCGCAATTTGAACCATCCCTACCCTAACCCTACAAGACTGCGCCACACCAAATTCACTAGCCACCATACTCGCTCCATTAGCCATCGTACTTGCCTACGTCAACACGGCCATGTTAACTTGCCTCGAACGGACATCTGAGTTCATCGAGGTAAACCCCTGCCAAGTTCTTTTCATTCCGGCTTGGGCCCAAGCAAGCCGGATTGCTGCGGCTTCCGGGGCCTCGGTATTTATTATCCACTCAACCGCCGAACCCAAGTACTTTAAAGTGTCCACTTCAAGACCTACTTGACAACAACATTATATTACCACTACGCAATATTCATCATTTTCCGAAGCCCACCCCTAAGCGCCTAGACTGCTCCGACCAACAGTAGCGTTCCTGCTTTCCACAGTTCAGCCGTCTCCCTATCCCTTTCGCCCGCCGGCACACGCCCCTCCTCCAACTTACAGCCGCAATGACATCAACCGCGCACCGCCGGCTCCTCCAGGAGTACCGCATGCTCACGAACAACCCACCCGACGGCATCACCGCCGGGCCCGTCTCCGAGGACGACCTCCTCAACTGGCAAGCCCTGATCCAAGGCCCCGAAGGAACACCGTTCGAGGGCGGCGTGTTCCCCGCCGAGCTCAAGTTCCCCAGCGACTACCCGCTGTCCCCGCCGACCATGAAGTTCCTCGGCGAGATCTGGCACCCAAACGGTACGCTGGCAGTGTAACCCCCCTGTCCCAGCTTCCTTCCCTTCTTTCATCTGTCGGTTTACTCCTCCGGCGGGTCCAGCTCCTCCTGACCAAGGGCTAACGGCACGCAACAGTCTACCCGAGCGGCCTCGTCTGCATCTCCATCCTGCACCCGGCCGGCGACGACCCCAACCACTACGAGCACGCCTCCGAGCGGTGGTCGCCCATCCAGTCCGTGGAGAAGATCCTGCTCTCCGTCATGAACCTGCTGGCGGAGCCCAACGACGAGAGCCCCGCGAACGTCGACGCGGCCAAGCAGTGGCGCGACCGGAGGGAGGAGTACGACAAGAAGGTCCAGGATAGCGTTCGACGGTCCTTGGGGCTGTAGATGAGATGGTGCGGGGCTAGAGCAACTGCAGAACTTCACGGCACCTTGCAAGGGAGAATCACGGGACTGGCAACCCCTCCCGGGCGATTCTCGGTTGTCTTCGGGGAGCCAGGCGTTACGGTTATGTTTGGTAGCAAGGACAGGTCATTGTAGAAGGAGCGTGGCATGCAAGCCTGTTTCAAGCGTGCGATGAAGGACTCCATGCTTTCGTAGAACGGCGTCGGGGTTAACCTCTTCCATTGGTTTTACAAATGTCCAAAGGTGTCTCCCCTGCCCCAATTTCGCCAAGACAGGGAAAACTCGCTATTGGCACTTGTAAACACAAGTTTTCGCCCTCTACGGCAGCCTCCATGCCGACAGAAACTTCAGCAACGCCCGGCAATTGGCTATCAGCTCGTCGGCTTTCTCAACATCCAAAGCCATCTTACCAACTTGACATACGATAGTGCCATTCGCGATGTGCCAGCAGTGGCTGTTTCTGCTAGAAACATGGTGGTGGTCGTTCCATGCTGGCAGCAGGACCTCCTAGTCATCTTGGTCGACTTCCAAGCACCCACAGACCTATACAAGTGTCAGTCAAGGCTAACCAAACTTCGCGTCCCCCCAGCGCCCTTTGGTTCTGAGCCTGCATCACCAGCCTTCTGGAAAGCCCCGCAACGGAGAAACAAGGCGTGGATCTTCCACTTTCCTTCGATGTGCGGCAAAATCTTCCTGGCCCAGGACGCAACTCTCCAGCGTTGTTGGTGGTTTCGGAAGGGCGCGGCTGGACCCTCCTCTCCGTTGGAAGAGCTCCCAAGGCTGCTCTAGAGGCAGGAGGTCTCTCTGCCCATCCCCGTTTGACTATTGATGCCATGCCAGGCCATTGGTTGTGCAGGCCTAGACCCCTGCACATGGCCCGTGCGCCTTGGCCACTTGGGCTAGCCTCCAGCCTCTGTAGGTAGTTCATTGGCTATAGCATGCCTGTTGGTAGGAATTCAGTCGTGGCTATTGTATCAATTCGAATCTTATAGTTCTAGGAACAAAATGTAGCGTTAAGTGAATGGTTATAAACATTGTCGGTAAGTTTTAATATTTCTAAAGATTTTGTCAATAAGTTTTAAATAGTGTTAGCGATCTTTTAAGATAGGTTTAGTAAAGATATTATGTTTATTGATGGCATTGTAAACGCCTGTGAATTTAGCAAATATTCTTCTATACAAAAACATCGATTTACTCAAAAAGTTGTATTTTTTATCTTTCTTATCTAAAGTTAAATTAGGTATCTATTGATTAATATTATATAAGGAAAAAATAGCGAGTACTTAATATACAAGTATAATTATAGCTTTTTATTAGCTTTAATAGTACGTGTTAAACTATACTATCAATTAATTTAATTATACTAACTACAAATTAACTGTATTATTTATAAGTTAACTACATTAAGTATTAGTTCAGTATAGTATATACCTATTTTAAACTAGAGTATAAGCCAGATAATTAGCCACACAAATTAGTATACAGACTAGTTAGCGGTTTGCCAAACCTAGGATAATACATCTACCACTTAAGTATGCAATACTACTATTACTTTAACCGATTCGAATCGATAACATTACAATATCTAAAGGTTCATTAACGGCAAAGCCTACCAACATTAATAAATGCTTATTAGATTAAGTACAAATTGGTTAGGTAAAAGAAAAGGCTACTTTCCGGTTACGCTTTATATAATGGCAAGATAGAGGAAAGATTCTTACAAAAGGCCTCTACTAATTGCATTAATCTTTACAGTAGTAGGTATAAAAGACTTTTGGACTGCGTTAGTCTTTATAGAATTCTAGAAGTGGTAACGGTATCGCTATCGATAAAACACCAAGAAATCCTTATTAAACCATGTTAAAAAACGTTGAAATTAACCGCTAAATTCTCAAATCATAAAAAAAAACGAACACCAAAATTCCAAACACTTCATAATTAACAAACAGCTAGGTTGCTACTACTATTGCGGATACTACTACTATAAATCGAAAATTGCTAAGTTCAAAACCCCTATAATAAACAACAACTTCAGTAATAAATAACTTTCAACTTTACTCTCTATACCAAGTTTTCCCCTTTATACCACTTTTTTCCTCTACATCACAAAATTGTTAATTGGATACGTTAACAAACACGTTAATGTTGTTACATCAAACGAAAATACTAAAAATGAGCAAGTTGTGCTAAAAAAATCCACATTATACAAATTTTCATTGAAATTGCCAAACCTTGTTTTTTTGGAATTTACTATCACTAGGTAGTATCAACTACAAAGTATTATACTAGCTGCTACGAAATAATCCTATAGATACTATCGGGAGGGATCGTAACATAAGATCAACTAGGGGCCTATATATACCTTCAAGACTCCACGCTATCCTTTTAATCAAAACCTTAGGATATCCCACCGTTTAAAGACTTTAAAGTGTATAAACTGCAGCTCTAATCAGTCTATATAATGCGGAAATTTCAATTCCCACCCGACGTTTACTTATGTTGGTGATATAACTATATAAGTCCTAAAAAGGGGGCCTTGTAAAAATTGATAACAAAACAACAACCCAAATAAAAGGCGGTGGTAAAACGCATAAAATTCGCATATACGCGTGTGTATTCGTATTGTAACGTGTTATCATATTGTGTTACGTGATTAGGAAACCTTTATACGTGGGGTAACCCATACGTTAAATTTCAAAATAAACAAATAAAAGAAACCCTTTATCAATACAACAATTAACCAAAAACTCTTTCCTATATTATAACAAAGTTTTGTTTTTATTAATAAACATTTTTATACTTCATACCCAACAACTAAGGTCCCTATAATTATAGTTTCTTATATTGATGGAAATAATCACTCCTTTTCGCAAAAATCACCGTATATGGGCCGCGCGTTATTGCATAAATATTTAAACAGTTACTAAAATACAAATTACCCGTAAAAAGGCCTTTTAAACCTACGGTAACCTTTCCCCCTTCTCTTTGCCCTTCTCTTTTATTTTTTCCTTTTCTATAACCCTTATTTACTCCGCCTAACCTCGTGGAATACAAACTTATACAGGCTATATAAGGTCTCTTTTCGTAAATATTAGTAATGGAATCTATATTAAAAGGTAAATATTGTGTATTAAATGCGCCCGTTACATTCGTAAACGATTTACCGGTTTATAAAATACATATGAAGGCAGGTATTAATGCATGATAATGATTAAACGTAAAGAATAGTTTTTCTTTTCAATTTTTTTCTTCATTTTTTTGCAATTTACTATCATCGAGTAGTACGTACTATATAGTCAGTATAGTGTGATCCTTTCTAATCTTAAGTTATATATGCTGGCATGAAGGCTCGCAATTTGATGTCCTCATTTTACACAACTACCACCCTATTCAGTTCCCTGTTTCTAGATTATACCCCTTAACTTATTAAACAAACCACCCTATTCCTTATAATATAAGTATATAAACTGAAAACGTATCCTCTATATCTATAGCTAATTTCCTAACTTTACGCTATATATATTATTAAATGCCTGCTGAAGGGGCCTTATATCAACCATATAAGTTTCAGCTTTATGAAAAAACTTTCCACCTAACGAATTGAGATCGCATTCATAAAAGTTTTGTCTATGTAGTTGCAAAAAAAGATAACTCCCACTATTAAGTATATTTATTGGTAGAACTTGCTTATTAATAGGCCTTCAAATATTGTAACATTGTTGACTCTATTCATCGAAGTAACGGTAGTATTACGTAGTAAAGTGACGGATGTATTGTTTTAGGTTTGTCAGACCGCTAGCTGATCTACACAGTAATTTGTATAGCTAATTGTTTGGCTCATACCCTAGTATAAAGTAGGATTGTAATATACTTAACTTGTATTCAAATACAATAAGCCTACACAAAACAATATACTTCACTTTCAGTTTAGTATAATGAACTTTATTATAAGTAAAGTTGACCTATTAAATTGCAATTACTATAATTGAAATACTAGCGGTTTTACAATTTGTACGCGTATGTTAATGTAGTTAACTAATCTTTTTCGGTAATCGCTAAACTACAACCTTATTAACTATGTAAACCCTTGTTAATCTCAATTATCTTTTACTTTTAATTAGACTTATTAATATGAAAATTAACCCCTTATTGCCGTTAATTGTCTTACAGCTTCAAAGTTCGAATTTATCAGTTCTTGTGAAAAGTTTTTCCTTTATTAACTTACATTAACCTTTAATTTAACCGTAACAGTAAAATAAGTAGCTATTGTCATTCCCTTAGCAATTTTTCAATTTACCAGTATATCTATAACCATTAAGTAACTTCGCTTTACTGGGCAGCTTATTAACGTATACCTCGATGCGTATAATCAGCTTATTACTATTAACAAACCCTTTAGGACCTTGTTTGGTAAAGCCTTTATTATAAAGTTAGCGGGATTATCCTTTTTATTAATCTATCTAAACTACTCGATTTCCTTACCTCTATAGGCTTTACGGAGTGTTATCATGTCGAGTATCAAGCGTTTTTCGCTAGTTTTTCAGAGCTTCAAAAATTATTTGAATAGATTCCTCGAGTTAATATAAATTAACACCGGGATAAAAGGAATTTTTAGCTACCTGGTGATAACATTAAGGATTTTTCATAACGTTATACCTATATTAAAACCTGCTATTATACTTTCAATCTTTAAAACTAGTACGATTTATATAGTTTCTTGGTATTTGACAAAAGTTTCATAAATTAGGTTACCAGTAATACTAAATTAGTATTTCTGCCTGTCTTTGCTAACAATAGTTATTAGGAAGCCGATTTGTAAAAACAGGTCGGTATTATTGGTAAAAAATCTTTCGTGAAAATTATTAGCTTAGCTCTCGATAAGTGAATCAAAACTATATTAATCCCTTGGTTAAAATTCTGCATTTACCACTCAAACCTCTTATTTAACCGGTTAAATTCGTTATAAGTTAGGTTTTATACCTATATCGCAATGAATGAATTGTAAAAGGATTTCAAATAACATAAATTAGCAATATATTTGTTACAAGCACGTTATTATAAGTACTATTAAGCCTTATCTACATTCCTCTTATCGATTATAGTAAAATTAACGCCTTAACTTTTGTAACGAAAGTTAAAACCGGTATTAATACTAAGTATACGGATTGACGATCGATTAACATTAAATTGGTTACCTTTTGCTAACTTCGTAACCGGCTTATAGTTTTAAAACTTAAAATCTTTTATATTGTCCATTATTCCGATACTATAAATCTAGCTGTGTTGATAAAACGGGTATCATCAATTTATATACCCATTGGGCTGAAGTATTTCTTTTACGACACTCATAAATACGAGTCGTATATTAAGGAATTTATACCTAGCCGTAATTTAAAGTGAAATTAATAGGTTGAAAACTAATGAACACTTTTTCTACTAGTCTATATAAAAGTTTAATATATTGTATTACTGTTCTCGAAGGGTAAATAATGCGTAGGTTTTATAATAATTTTATTAAAATAATCCGATATAAATCTGTCGCTAATTACATATGAGTTTACATTATATTTTGGCTATTCAGCATATACTTTCCTTTAGTTTCAACTAGTAAACTTGTTATTAAGTTAACTATTATGTAAGGATTTAAGTTTTACCTTTATTACTGTATTCTTAAGCGATTAAGCGTGATTTTTCGTACGGTCGACCTGTAATCTTACCCTTGATTTCGTAAATAATCCTTGATTGAAAAATTGTAACATTTAGATCTTTGAAGTTAAAGTAAGCCTTCGATACGAATTTTACGACCTCTCTGGTTAATAAACGGTTAATCTCGACCTTATTGCTTTCCTTAAAAGGTTTACCGAAGGTTTTAATATTACCTTATACCCGAAACTTTAGTACTAAGTTTTTGTTATCCTCTTTTTTTTCTATTTACTTAAGTAGTATTGTAAATACGATCCGATGTTTATTTCTCTTTTTTTATATTCCTTTTTTTCGATGGTTGTCTGCATCAACAAAATTTTATTAGCTTATTAATAAAGGGTAAAGGAGATTGGTATTCATTGGGTCAGTAAATTCAATGTTTTTATCGTGAATTATCTTAATATAAGGCTTGACCTAGGTTTTATGAAAATTTACAAGGCCGTTAGTAATTTTAATAACTACTTTGAAATTAGCGATACTTAAGGTTTTATATAAGCCCTTTCATTTACCTATTTCCTACTCCACGAGGACTTTATTTTGTAACGGCAAAGAAAATACGTTGATAATCGTAGGGCTGTTACCGGTATGAAGGGTATCGTTGATTTAGCAGCATACTAATTCCTTTGTAATTCTTTTAGTATTTTGACATAGGCTGTATCCCGTTTCTAAGTAATTGTTACTAACGTCAATTCACTCGTCAAGCATAAATACGCTCTAAAGACTAATAACGTTAGTATTATGAAGTTAGGGTTTACAATGTCGTTTAGTCCCTTAAACACTATTTAAAGGCGTGTTTTTAAATTCGTAAAACTTCTAATCTTTAGGATAAGGATATTATACGCTCAGCGGAATAGTATGTGTACTCTTTCAATCTTCCTAATGTATGGATATTACTATATACCCTCATAGATAGTATATATAAGCCAATTAGCAGTGCATTGTATTGCAGGGTGCACTCCTGCAGAGTGCATGGTAACGTATTACGCTGCAGGCTGCACTCTTATAAGACGCAAAGTTTATTATGCATGGAGCGGTCTGGAATGACTATTCCTGACCGACGGCAATGCGTGAAGCGGTCTAGAAGAGGTACTCCAGAGTGGTACGCTCTGGATGAAGGGCTCATAAGCCTCCACCTGTGGCGTACACCTCTGGATACTTCTTTTATAATTATCATATTTTATTATTATAATACCAATTTAGCAATTACTTTTTTTTTAACTTTTACGTAAATAAAGACTTTATCAACATTGATTAATAGTCAACTAGATTGATTACAAATAATTAAAAAAAGACAAACTGAAGTTAAATACCTATAACGGTATTAGAATAGTATTGCATGGAGTGCAATAGGTCAACTTTACTGTAAGTAAAGTTGACCGTACTGTAAGTGTATTGCTTTGTGTAGAGACTTACCGTATTGAGTGTAAGTCGAGTGCAGTACACTGAACTTCACTCTAGGGTACGGACTAAGCAATTGGCTATACAAATTACTGTGCAGACCGGCTAGCAGTCTTCTAAATCTAGAATAATGCATTTACCACCCGATCAATGCAATACTACTGTTACTTCGACCACGATTCGAATCGACAACGTTACAACGTTTAAGGCCTACCAATACCAATCAGTACTTGCTTGCCTATTAGATTAAGAACAGATAAGTTAAGTAGAGTAAGAAGCTACTTTATGGTTGTTATGCTCTGTAGCTACAGCTACTAGGGTAAAGGAAAGATTCTTACTAAAAGCCTATATTAGTACTGCGTCAATCCCCAACTTTAGGAAAATAGAGAAGAATTTTGGGCTACGTCAGTTCCCAACGGTAATCTGAAATTAAACGACGGTATCGTTACTGAAAAACACCAAGAAATCTTCATTAATACTTCTTAAAGACATTAAAATTAACTATCAAAAGTTTTAAAGTTCGGCAAGTTGACAAACAGCTAAGTCAATACTATTACGGATGCTACTACCGCAAGAAAAACGACTAAGTCCCTACGCCAAATAACAAATAACTTTTGCTCTCTACCTACAACTTCCAACAACAAACGACCTTCGACCTTACCCTTTATATTAAACCTTTGCCCTACTTTACTCTTTTCACTCCCTATATTATATCGATCATCGAATTCATTGCTTTAAGCGAAGTCGCTAAGTCGCCAAGTCGCCAAGTCGCTAAGTTCCCACGCGACTTCACATCAAAACACCAAGCCTCTACGCCCAAGATCACCGAGTTCCTCGCCTTACACGCCCACCAAGTTCTATCTAGGCCAAAACGTTAAGATATCTACCGTTAGCACTTACTTTAAAGCCATTAACAACCCCACCAAAAAAAGAAGTAATTAAAGTGCTCGGAACTCGTTTCACCAAGTTTTACGACGACGACCTCCAGGCGCTAGATATTGACGAAAAATTAACCGAAAAACACTTTACCAACTTCTTCGAAAACTTTATCGTTAAATACAATACTATTCACAACCCTAACCGCAATTTAAACAAATATCGAGAATTTTTTAACAACTAAACAATTAATATACGAAAAATAATTTAAAAAGCGGTTAAGTTAAAACTTAAATCCGAACTAAAGGAACGAGTGATCTTCGTTTAAGTATAAGGAGCCATAATGTTAGCTCAAGCCCTCTTCGACTTAACCCAGCTTAACAAATACCCTTACAACTCACAGACTAAAGAAAAAGCTATTAAGGAACCTTACCGTCCTTACACGCGATTCAGGGGACCTCTAACTCATCCTTATCTAAGCCAAACCTCTTTACATACTGGAGATAAGGAACCTATTAACCTGCTCGTCAATTTAATACCCCCACGTAACAACACGAAGTACGCCTTTAGAGGCGGCAAGGCACGTGAAGCAACGGTCGCCAACGCGACCCGAGGTATTGATGTCGGCGCTTTACACCAGTCAATTAAGCAAAATCGCTAAGCCTCCCGGAATCTTCAAATACACATCGTCCCTTAGCAATACAGTCGTCAAGCCCCCCAAAACCCTTCCACATTTAGGTTCGCTTACATGTGGGAGCTTACCTTAAGTCCCACCACAGGACTTTACCCCTCGGGTCAGGCGACTAGCAACTACCCCCAATACTGTAACTCGAAACCTCTACGGCTTAAAACGCCAGAAAATACTACTTACGGTTAAAATGATTATCACGACTTTCCTCCAAAACCTATTAAAATGGTTAATATTAACTATAAACTCCTGACGGACTTTATCAGAATTTAAAATAATATAAAAAAGTATAATGAAAAGCCGTATAACCTTTTTTACAACAAGATAATACCCCTTTTAAACATTTGTAAATAAATAAAAATCTCTCTTTTTAGTTTTCACTTATTATTTTCTGAAATCTTCACAAGGCATGCTAAGGACTATTACCTAACTTTCCTAACTAGCACCACCAGGTTTCGCGAAATCTACGATGACATAAAGAGCTACTTCGAGCACGATATTCATATTACGTAATACTATACAAACTAGGCTACCACTAGGTAAACTACAATAATGTAAAAGAAAAAAGAAAAAAAATACTAATATATATACTTAACCAAATAATTAAAAAGCTAATTTTATGCCAGAAAGTAATAAGAAAAGCCCACGCTAACGAGGCCACACTTCGCGAGCAGATATGGGCAGCAGTCACGGGTGTGAGTGAGTTCGAATACGCCCTACAACGCCCAAATTTCACTTGTGAAGGCTTCTTTAACTAGTTACGTTCCTCGCTTGCCACCGTAATAACACGTGCATCAAACTCGCTTGGTATATACTTCTAAGCTGATAACTTCTTTAATATAAATAAAGAAGACTTGGCGGTAGTTAATTACGTTGACCACAAGTACGGGCGCCTATAATGCCTAAGGTCTGTCTCACCGGCCCCCGACTAGAGATAACAACCACGCTAACGCCAACAAGGCCAAGATTCAGGCGGACCTGTTAACCACCAGCACTATCGTCGTGATAGTAGTAAGAGATGTAAGATCTATAGCAAATCTGGCTATTGGTCAACTCGACACTCTTTCACCGAGCGCAATAACAAGAAGGAAGCATACTACGCTCAATACACCACTACTTTTAAACAGGAATACTTAGACTAAGTTACAAACTTTAAGGGTGACGAGCTAATCGATGGCAATACCTCCAAGCAGATCAAGTGGTACGAAGATACTACACTTGGCGCGGTTTAATACTAGCCAACCACGCCTTTTTATACCGTTTAGGTAACCGCTTGACAAGTTCAAATTGCGTGCCGGTAAACGGGTTTGTGCTGGCAAACTGGAAGAATGCTAGGGGATTAATAATGGTGATTTGTTTGAATAACACGGTTAAAGTGAAGGCTTGCAAAAGTGTAAGGCGGAAGAAATTTTTGTAGAAATTGATAAACTCGGACCTCGGAACGGCGGAACAATTGAGGTCAAAAATGGGGTCAACCTACATGCAATTAGGTGCAATTGAATGTGGAAGTCAACTGGAATTAACAGGGATCTGGCCAGTTGACGAGGAGACAATTCAGTGGTAACCGGAAAAGATTGGTTAGCTACACTGGCGTGTGCGCAAAAACTAAAAAGCCGCCAGTGTTGGAATAGTATTGCATGTAGTGCAGTAGGTCAACTTTACTGTAAGTAAAGTTGACCGTATTGCAAGTGTATTGCTTTGGGTGGAGACTTACCGCATTGGGTGTAAGTCGAGTGCAGTACACGCCACTTCACTCTAGGGCACGGGCCAAGCAATTGGCTATACAAATTACTGTACAGACCGGCTAGCGGTCTGCCAAACCTAGAACAATACATTCGCCACCTGACCAATGCAATACTACTGTTACTTCGACCACGATTCGAATCGACAACATTGCAACGTCTAATGCCTACCAATAAACGGGATGTTATAGCGGTCCTAACTATTTGTGCTTGACCATTAAGCTTTATAAAAACTATTCAGGAGTGTGAAATTACGCGGGAACATCGAGAAATCAGAAACGTAATAAAACTGTAAAATCCGGAGTAACTTTAAAAAAGAGCTACGTTTAATACGATACTATTAACTAATTAATACCCTATTTAATAAAAAGTCTTGTTATATTAACCGTTATCTTATATTAATGTTTTAATCGTACCCGTACATTTTTTAAAGAACGTCCTATCATGTACCAAGCTACGCAAATTAAAACCACTAAGTTTCGGAACCCTTCGTTAAAACCCGTTCGATTTTCGCCAATCTAAATCGCTCGTAAAATACAAAAGCGGTTACAAATAAAGCATCTACACTGCTCGTTTAATTTAAAAACGGTTACGAATACATTAACCAAATTAATCGCTTTAATTAAAGAGGTTACGTATTAAGTAATCAAACCGTTTACTTTACTAAAAGCGGCTATGACACGTTAATCCGGAACGATTACTAGACACGATCTATATATCGAATTACATAATCACACCCCCTTAACTTTACCTACTTTCCCACATGCGCCTTTATGTTTTAAGTTTGCCTATATTCGCCTTATATATTTTAAGTATATTACTTATAACATTTAAGTTTTTTTAACTACTTGGCTAATATAACATTACTAAAGGTTAACGAAACTATTTTAAAACGTCTAATTAGTTTGTGGTTACGTTTTATTTAAACAAACGTTAATAAGCCCTATTCTGACCGCTTTGAATATCTTATATATTTTGTATTTGCTAACCCACTTTGAACTTTGAATTACCCTGAGCTTTAAACTACCTTCGACTTTAAAAATCTTGATGTTTTACCCGAAATCTACACACGGCATGACATTACCAATTCGCGTCGCACCAAATATTATAGGTATGTATAAACTATCCTCCTCGAGCATACAATGGCTCCACTAGTAACGGATCTGGAAAAGACTAACAAATATATGGAGTACCTCTTTATGCATACATCGTTTCGAAATAATATCCTAAAACACTTCAACCGTAACTTGTAAAACAACGAAATCGATGTACTAGTAAAGGATTTGAACTCTTATACGGCAAATATATATATTATTAATATAATCTTTAACTATTATCGCGGCGAAATTAAAAGACGCGACTTATTCAACGATTTTAAAAAATACTTCACAAACTGGACGCTAGACATATGGTGAATAGTCTATGGCACGACGTTAAAAATACTGCGAAAAAAATTACAAAACGAAGGTATCAATGTAACCGGTGAAAACAACTACCGAATTATGAAAGCCCTAATAACAACGTTCTAACTTACAAAAATTCCAAAATAGACAAACTACGAAGTGATAGACGTGAAATTTGTAAAGGGATACTAGTTAGGAGAACGCAAAAACTGCCTATTTAAAATAAAAAAGGGGGAAAAGAAAGGGTTAGGTATGTATTCTGGACCGCAGCCTCAAAGAGGAAAAGGGCTGCAAGAGAAGGAAGGGTCAAAAGCGTGTCCCACATGCTTTTAAGAGAAAGAAGGGCTAAAAGCGTATTCTATACGCTTCTAGAAAAGTGAGGATCGAGATACGTATTCCTGGCCGCGCCCATAAGAAAAAAAAGGGCCAGGTACACAATCCGGGCCACACCTACAAAAACAGAGCGGTCTAGATACACAGTTTGGGCCGCAGCCTTAAGAAGAAAGAGGGCTATAAGAGGAAAAAGTAAAAAAGGAGCCAGAAAGGCCATAAATACAACATTAATGCCGTCCGCAAAGTTTAGGAGCGGTTACGATTGTAGGACCCACACCAATCGCACCATTAGAAGCGATTACAATTGTAATACTTATGCCGCTCGTACTAGTAGGAGTGGTCACAATACATTAAACCGAGCCGCAGTTTAAGGAGGAGGAATAGCCGGATTCTTTATATGTAGCTAGGTCTTAATAAAAAAAAAAGCATTTTTCAATGTTTTAAAAATCGTATTAAACCCGCTATTATTATCAAAAAAACAAACCACCTAGAAAACGGTCCAAAATCCACTGTTTACGCCGTTTCCCGATTTTAACTTTATTTAACCCTACTATTCCGCGCCACTTCCAATGCTTTGTCACTTTTTATCATATATGCTTCGACTACATCGGATTTTCCATTTTACTACTTTTTCTGCTCGGATTTACGATTTATCCCGTTTTTAAAATATCGTTACACTTCGATCTGGACCCTTCGACCCGATCATTCTTTTCCCTATTCGCCTTATTCTATTCGAATATACGACTTCGCACCGTTTAAAATATTACCACCTTTTATTTTACGTATTTTAAATCTATTAGGCTTTTATCATTTGTCTTTTTCCATTTTGATCTATGATATCACACTATATTTAACGTATTATCTCTCTTTATTTAATAGAATTTAAGTTATATTTGTCACTTATAAGCAATTGTTTTTTCAGGAAAACAATAATATTAATGTAGCCTGGCGCGCCGGCCCGGTCGTAGGGGTATCTAATTACTGTTAAGAGAGGAAAAGGGTAGCGTCGTTACGTTTCCACTATTCTCTCCATCATCATCCCCCTTTATGCTAACGCTACCGCTACCACTACCTTCGATACTACCGGTGCTAGCAAGGATGTAGCCTTACGCCTTAGGTCGCATGCCGTTAGACAAAGGCTTAAGGGGGGTTTCACCCTTTTTACGACAATATATAAGGACGTTGCGAAACCCGCCTACGTAATATATGTGCAGGCCCCGTTTTCAGATAACGATAATAGCTGTCTACTTTTTGGTTTACTGGTTAACGTTTGGTATAAACTAGTATCAGTTTATTTCAGTTATTTACGACTACGGTTGTCTTTCAAAACGCTCCGAATATTACGTTTTTAATAAAGGGAATTTTTAAAATCGGTTGAGAATTATTATAAAACCAGAAAACGCGTAATACAGCTTCGACCCACAGCCCTAAAACCAACGAAATAGGGGCATATCAGTTATCAATCCGTTCGTAGCGGTAGTAGCGAACTGAACGCTCCCCACTTTCGTAGCAATCGTAAACGGATTTGCCGGCGGCCGCGGATGTGATATACAACACGTAAAGCGTATCCGTTAGTGACCCGGAGCTATAGATCCGGTACGCCACTCTAATGTTTTACACGTTAAAAAGCCTCGCGACATACCTTGGTGATGTGGAGCTTTGGGTGACGAAGTAGGTTCGTCTCCTGCTCATCGTCTACAAAATATTGAAGGCATATATACGGGTGGATTTAGGTAATACAAACCGTGGAAAAGCTTTGTAAAGTTACGCTTACGGCGCCGGGAGAGCCCACAGGTAAAAGGGTCTTTAACCGTAAGGAAACGGTAAGGTTTATAACTTTAAGAGCCCCCTGCTCCTTCTTTT